>JAOEGT010126909.1:0-11569 GCA_025447795.1 Speoplatyrhinus poulsoni
AGTAGCATTAAGACACATATCTCCTCTGTAGAGACACAGGGACCCACCACTATAGCTGTATAGTAGCATTAAGACACGTATCTCTATAGAGACACAGGGACCCACCACTATAGCTGTATAGTAGCATTAAGACACATATCTCTATAGAGTCACAGAGGCCTTGGCAGTATGGTTTATCGTAAAGCACACACCAACATGCATGCATGCACATACTTGTACATACACACATGCACACGCATATACGCAGACGCGCATATACACGCACACATACGCACGCACAAGCACACACATGTATGCACGCACACACACACACACACATCATAGTCCCAAGCCCTAGGCTGCGTTCTCCTGGACATCTCCTGGAGATCTTGCAGATAGGCAGCATCACTTTGTCATTATTCAGCATTAAGGTCGGCTATTCTTAGAGCCAGTCCGCTCTTTCTGGGGCTGTGCCTCAGCCCCTCGGGATGGGATCTGATTAAAGAACAGCTTCATCTCTAGAACCTTCCACTGGCTTCCACTGGATGTAAAGATAGAACTCCCTCTCCCCGACTAGATATCCCTGGAATCACCTGCATTTAGTAGGGATTATTAGGCCGATAGAGAAGGACACAAGAATAGCAGATGAGATGGTCGTTGCCACAGAACCCCCTGCTGTTTACGTTAAGTGGACGTTGATCTTGTTAAGTCCTCAAACAGCAGGGTGGAGCTGTAGCTGTGGAGAACATCTTGGTTTGGGCTCCCATGTCAGTGAGCGTAGATACATTTGGCTGAAGCGTTTTTTTTATTAAACAAGACACTGAATACCTTTTGGACAGACTTTTTGCTCTGGGCTGCCTGCTCCGACGGGGAGGGGGGGGTTTGTGAACAGAGAATTTAGCCTACAGGGATGGGAGAAAGTCATCAGATTGCATAGTTGTACTGTTTTGCAGGACACAGTCCACTCCTGGTTTTGTCCAAGGAGATTTTCCTTTGTCCAAAAAAGGTTCTGTTCCCTGTGTGAAAACGTGGGCAAGTTGAGCTCCTTGCAGATCATAACTGTGACTTATTAACTGTGAATAAACCTGACTGAACTTGATAGTCATTTTCAACATTTCACTTCAGATTCTTTGCATTTTTCAAACTCTTGCCCTGCTCGCCTCTGCAGATCATTTTCCACCAGCAGAACCCGGGCATCGATTATGAGTTCTACGTCCCCGCAGAGAGGCAGCAGGGAGAGAGGACGAGCCAGAGAGAGAGGGAGGTGCCTAGGGAGAGACAGAGAGAGGAGGACCGAGGGAGAGCGCCTCTCCGCAGCACCAGTGAGTCCTACAGTTCAAGGCTGTGTGTGCGTGCGTGCGTGCGTGCGTGCGTGCGTGCGTGTGTGCGTGTGTGTGTGTGTGCATGCGTGCAGTGTCAAAATGCTAAATCATTTTAAGCAGGACCTTTTAAAATACTTGAATGAAATTGAGTAATGATATGAAAACCTTCACGTTAAGACATTTTAAGTGGTTTTCAAGATCAGCTCTGGTTTCCACAGTAGCATCTCACAGGCAGAGGGACGTATATACAGCACACCATTGAGATTTAGAGCTCAGACTAATTCTACACTGTAAATCAAAGCGGGAAAAACCTTGAGACACATTATTTCTACGACACACAAACAGGACTAATCTGTCCCAGACTCGGCTAGAATGACTGACGTGTTTATAGATAATGGAGGGTGGGGTGTTTCCACATCTGTGTGCTTGCATGTGTGATGTGTGTTTATGTTTGTTTAAATATGATAAATTGTGCATAAAGGATGTATGGATGTGTGTGTGTGTGTGTGTGTGTACATGTAAAGAAAAAAAAGTATATGTTTGTGAGGGAGGGTGTAGATGGAAGGGCGTCATGAGACCTTGACATAATCATGACATCATCACCCAGTGACTCACTATCTTTCTCAACTGCTCTCTTTAAATATTTCCACATACAAATATGATGGTTCCATCTTTGTTAAAGTAGTATTGGGTATTAAAACTATGCACCGGTCCCACACACAACATTGGAGACTGACGTGTCTCCAATGTGGGTAGGGCTGCTCGATTATGAAAAAAAAGCCATCATGATTATTTCGGTCAATATTTAAATCACAATTATTTAATACGATTAATCATTGACTTTGGAAAGTGCATTTACTGCACCTAAATAAACAGTGAAAACACCTTGAACTGTAAAATGTTATTCACTTTCACCCTGCATGGGGTGAACGTTAGCGTGCGCCTGTCATTCAGAACACAAGACAAAATCAAATGCTACTTGCAAAACGTAATGTGCAAAATTATATTTTTCTCTCTATTATATTGTTTTTGTAATTGTTAGGAGCCGAAATTGAAATCACGATTAACATTCAGATGATTGCAAAGCCATAGTATATGCATGTGCACAATTCACCCAATCGTATGCTATCAAATACATATGAACAATGGTAGTACTTTGTAGGATACTAGATCTTCAAGCACCATTTGCTAACCTTTCCTTCATATTTCTGTATTTTCTTCTGTCTCCTTCTCAGTGCCTTTCTCTGTGTCAGCTGAGGACCCCATTCCCCCCTCTCCTCCTATTTCACTCCCTTCTTTCCCATCCTCGTCTTCATCTTCGTCCTCCTCGCCTTCCTCTTCAGACCGATGGATTCCTGAGAGGTCCCGCCCTCGTGGCGCCGGACCAAATCGAAATGCCCGGATACCTCCCCGCACCGACCTGCCCCCTGACACTCAACTGCCCTTTGTGTGGAGAAGGGGTGGCCTCACTGAATGTTCTGTTTCATGTGGAAAAGGTCAGCTTTCTGAGATGTGTTTCTTTTTCTCTTTTCTTTTATTATTACATTTAATACCACCACTTACTATTGTTTTACTATTCTCTGAAATTACAAATATATAGCCTTACTGAGCGATTCCAGAGACATAGAAGAAGTAGACCACTTAGTTCTCAACCAAAATCTATGGCTGTCTGTGACACCAAAGATGGTGGCTGTATATTTGCCTATAAGGAGTTTGGCAATCCAATTTTTTAATCTTGTGTGTTGTCTCCCTCTTGTGGGCATTGGGTGTATCTACAACATGACGGTTCTGTTCTGTTCTGTTGTGTGTCCACGTCTCCATGCAGGAACACAGTACAGGATAATCCTCTGTACCAACCGCCTTACTGACCAGGAGGTGCAAGATAGAAAGTGTGACTCTGCAGCTAAACCTTTTCCTGAGGAGGAGCCTTGTAATGCACACCCCTGTCCCCCATTGTGAGCATAGAGTACAAACCTGTTGTGTATTTGAAAAATGACAGATCGAAATCACCTGAAAATCGAATTTCTTGTTTATTTCCGTGCAATTTCAGAATTTTGGACAGCCATATTGACGTTTCATGTAAGCCTTTGTTACAAACGTGTGGTGGTTATTAGGGGTGGCACAATCCAGTTTTTTATTCCCGATACCGATACAGCTACCGGCACTTTGGGTATCGTCCGATACCGAGTACCAATCCGATTCCAGTTTTAAATTAAGTTTTAAGTTAAGTTGCAACGTAAATGACAGCCAATCTCTATTTTATGATGCATTTTAGAAACCTGCTGCTGATAGTGTGGCCTGGGTAGGTTAGACATGGCTGATGTTTGATAGTAGATCTATGCATGTACATTAATTTATTTGGATCAGCCCCATGGATCGGTTACAACTGTGCCAATTGTCACCGATAGCGATCCAGCCATTTAAGTCAGTATCGGACCCATTTCCGATCTCAGGATCGTATCGATGCCATCCCAAGTGGTTATACAATACAGTATATTACATATAAAACAACACTACAAGATTATGAAACGTTTCTAAAATCGTTGTGTGTGCGTGCGTGTTAGCTGGGAGCCTAGTGCGTGGTCAGAGTGCAGCGTGTCATGCGGCCAGGGCGTACAGCAGAGGCAGCTGCAGTGCCGACAGAGCTTCGGGAATCGCTCCACCATGGTTCACCCGCAGCGCTGTGCCAGCCTCACCCCGCCCGACTCCAGCCAGACCTGCCAGCTACGCCTGTGCTCCCACTGGGAGGTTGCCTCCGACTGGAGCTTGGTCAGTCCCACAGCACCGACCTGTATGTTAGTGTGTGTTAGTGTGTGTGTGTGCGTGTGTCTACGTGTGTATCTATGTGTTAAGGCTGGGTTACACTACCCGATTTTATACCGGAGCCGACTAGCATCATAGTGTCGCATTGTGTGTGATGTTTTCAGACTCCGATATTATACCCTCAGACTACAGTCTCCTCTAGTCAGAGAGGTTTAACCCTTAAAACCCGAGATCCGCGCCGGCGCGGATGTTGCATATGTTCAAAGTCCAAAGCGCCATCAGGAAACTTTAAATGATAACTTTCCTTGTAAAACTCCATTGCATGATCTGACTGATGTCTGGCTCAGGAAGCACGCTCCTTTGCCACAACAGGAAATAAATAAAAAGAGAGAGAAAAAGTGCTGCGTCAATATTTTTAATGCGTTAAACATTTCAAATGAATCGCAAAGATTAAGATTATTAGAACGCTCCCATACATACAGTTATTAGGGAATCAGATAGATACAGTGTTTTAGAGAATCGGCACAGAATCGGTAGCGTAATATTACAATACTTGGTTTATCGATATTATCTTACACCCCTACTAGCAACTGCTCGTGTTATTGCTTGAGTGTAGTCTGGCGACAGTAGATGGGTATATTAGTGTATAATGCTAGTGTCACGGCCTTGCTTTGTTTTAGCAGGCCTGTGGTCTGTATTTGCTGTAAAGGTCCTAATCAGGCTGATTAAGGGCACCTGGGCAGATCACTTTTGAGGTGTGTTCCAGCACACTGTGGAAGTGTGACTCTCTTGGCACCACACATGTGGTTGGTTTGTTTCTTAGTTTGGTTTGTTTCTTAGTTTGGTTAGCATGCAACACGCACCACATATATTCAGTACATACACCTTTCACACCTCATTCTAGGTTATTCTGTTTGTTAGTTTTGAGTTTGGTTTGTTTGGTTTACGGCCCATGAGCCAGGTCGTAACACTAGTTTTTCTGTAACCCTGATTATCGGCATGAAAATAGTCGTGTATTGTATGATGGCCCTTTTTTTAAATAATATGTTCAGATTGCGCGCGCGCCGTCTTCTGCTTGTATATTGTTTCTAGCTGTGTTTGTGTATGTCTGCGTGATGTATCGTAAACATTTACACATTCCGTATTGCACATACATTATATACTGTATATTATTTTTATAAGACATACAATGAAGTACTCACTATGAATGCTCCTTCTTTATACTCTCACCTTTCTGACGTCTCCAGTTTTGTATTCTGTTTCTAGATTTGGTCTTGTCATTCTACGTTGACGTTGTTGTGTGTGTGTGTGTATGTGTGTGTTCTGCTGACGTGTGGTTCAGTGTATGTGGGGATGGTACTGTGTTACTACCCTCCTGTCCCGGCGTCGTGTGTTCATAACCGCCAATCAAATCCCTTCCTTCTCGGCCTCACAGTGCTCGGTGAACTGCGGCGTCGGGAGGAGGACGCGGAGCGTGCGCTGCCTCAGTGACCATGGCAACGAGGTGAGCGATCAGGAGTGCAACTCCAGGCTCCGCCCACAAGGAAGTGAGGAGTGCAACATGGGGCCCTGTGTGACCAACTGGTACTTCACTGACTGGTCCAACATGGTGAGCACATTGCACACATCGCACGCACACACACAGCGAGCGGAACACTGTTGTCATTCTGCGTGCATCCCACAGTGCTCGGCGCAGTGCGGCCCAGGGGTGCAGAGGCGGGAGGTGGTGTGCCTGACGCGAGGAGGTGGGGGGAGAGGAGGAGGAGGAGGAGACTGTGTAGGGGATAAGCCGGCAGACATGAAGGCCTGTAACAAAGGGGCTTGTGTGCCCATCACCATGTGGTACAGCAGCCCCTGGACACAGGTAACACATGGCGGTATGGAGAGAATGGGACGGTTGGAAGGGTCTGTGGACTGGTGCCACCTGCTGCCTTTTTATTTTGACGATTAACAGCAAGTGTAAAAATCTGTTTCTAGGTTTGTATTGGTTGCTGAAATGTTTTTCTACTTCCCAAACTGCCTTTTTGTTGCTCTTTTAACGACACGCTCGACACATTTCTAAATACTTCAACAATTTTTCTGTCTTCAGTGCAATGTAGCGTGTGGCAATGGAAGCCAGCGCAGAGACATCATCTGTGTCCAGAAAATGGGGAACGATTTTACTGTGGTACCGAGCAGTGAGTGTGCACACCTGGACAAGCCCCCCGCGGTCCAGGAGTGTGAGATGGATGCCTGCCAGCCTCAGTGGTTTACTACAGAGTGGAGCGCAGTAAGGCTCAGAAGAGAGAGAGTGTGTGTGTTTGTGTGATTGTGTGTGAATGAAAATGTCCCCTATTGTAAAATCTTATGGTCAGTAGTTCTGCCTGAAGAGATGTGAAAACTGGTATAATTTTGTAATTTAATCAAAAGTCCTCTCTATCTATCTATCTATCTATCTATCTATCTATCTATGTATAAAAAGTATTGTCAAAATGGTAAATCGTCATGTAAATTATCATATCAGATTTGGCCCCAGGTGTAACATAATTTCTGAATTGATCATCTCCTGCTGCTAGGTGTCAGATAGCCAATCAAGTCAGAACATGCTAAACGAAAACACCAAACTAAACAAATCCTTTAAGGGAGAAACGGTTTATCCTAAATTATCAAATTTAGAATCAAACTTATAATAATATTTTATTATTATTATTATTATTATTGATGCTACCATAATATCTTATATTGTTGTCTTTGTTTTTGTCCCAGTGCTCTCGCTCTTGTGGAAAGGGCTTGCAGATGAGGGAAGTACGGTGTCTGACACCAGACAAACAGCACAAGCAAGAGTGCGATCCCACCACTAAGCCTGAACAAGAGCAAATCTGCAACACTATACCCTGCAGTCCCCAGGTTGCAGGTTAGTGAGCTAGCGTGTGTTTGTGTTCGTGCATGTTTATCTCTGTGTTTGAGCGTGTGGCCTGCAGGCCGTTGTTTCCCTTGAGGGCTCATGGAGCTGTGGCCCCATTGATTTCAGGGTTTATAATTGTCTCACTATTATCTTCTACTATTACATGCATGTTATTGTATCTGTGTAGCTGCAGAGCCACTGCCATACAGACTATAATGTGTATTTCCCTCTGACGTAGATGAGAACTGCAGGGATCAGCGCCATAACTGCGTGATGGTGGTTCAGGCCAGGCTGTGTGTCTACTCCTACTACAAGATGTCCTGCTGTGCATCGTGTACCCAGAGTGCCCAGCGGGCCAGGCGGCACTGAGCAGCCAATCACAGACATTGGACAGATGCTGTTCACTAAGGGGTCAGGGTTTTTCTTAGGTGTAGGTCATACATGACAGGAGTGCTCTATAGAAATTGACAGTTTAGAGGAACTGTGATGGTATAATAACATTTAGCAATATTACTTCGGCTGTTCAGGTGAAACAGTAGCCAGCTTTCATAATATGTTGTCGCTCAGAACCACATTTATCTTCTCTGCTTTGCACAGAAGCTTTGTTAGACCTGTAATGGATCACCGTAACCTGAATGATCACTGTGATTTTCACCCTACAGTAGAGCACTAATTTATATGGCTGATATTATAATGGGTGGTGCTCTTAGAGGACATTGCTCAGTAGTGATGCGCGGGTCGTTGTTTTTTACAATCCGCACCCACTTGACGTGTTATGAAATCCGACCCTTACCACCCAAACCTGGCCCGACCCGCAAACCGCAATCTTGAGCCTGTAGAGCAGTGGCGATATAGAGATACCAATTTCTAATTTATTGTGTGTTTCAAGGGGACATACACTGGCGCAGACAATAGCCTATTGCAGAGCCACCAAAGTCATGCCTATTGTCTCTGGAGCCACGGTAGCCTATAACAGAGTGAGTGAGCAGTAGCCTTGCTAAACTAGGCCCATTTAATGGTTTCATTTATCTGTTAGCCATAGGCTACGCTAACATAATATAGTACATGATTGCATAGCCTATAGGCAGTAACGTGTCTGCATATGCTACTAAATAAACAACGTTTACTTGGGCCTAACCAACTTTATAGTTCGGTATGGCTAATGCAGATTAGTCTATTGACAGCCAGGACATGAGAGGATCTGCACCGCTGCTTCAGTGCATAATCTGTGCCTTGGCATAGTGTGTGTGTTTGACAGTGAGGATCGGAGAATCCCTGCTCGCACGCAATGTTACAGTAGATATTTATTACTTGGTCGGAACGATGCTTTTCTACATTTTGACCCGACTCACCCGCACCTGCAATATTTTCTGACAAGCTTATCCGAACCTGCCTGACTTGCGGGTTAACCCACGGAACACGCGGGTCACAGGCTGGCCCGCGCATCACTACTGTTCAGTGTAAACAGCCAAGATAGCTTTCTGTCTGTCTGTCTGTCTTGAAAACAAACTCAAATCGGAACATGTCTGTATACCACTAAATATAAAGACATGTGCTGTGTACAGAGAGCTGCCCTGCATGCTAGACAAAAGGTATATTGTAGCGTGCTATGTAGAGATTCCGGGACATGCTGATGATGTTTTGCCATTAAGAAAATGCTACCCCAACTATGGTGATTTTATTTCTCCAGTGTGCCAAAAATAATCCCTCAAGTTCCAACCTATTGTTGAGATGAATACTTCTGACAGACGAACCAAAGGTGACGTGACCTTGGCAGAAAGGGGCCAAATATACCCAAGCAGGAAATTATGAGGTTCTTGGCAAATACAGATGACAACCTCTAACCTGACACTGGAAGCTAAAACAAGTATAGACAGCAGACATTCCTGTGGGGCATATACAACCATGACCTCTCCTTCCTTCGGAATTAACACAATACATTTGTACAATAATATAAACTTTTTGACCTTTTCAATAATGATATACAATTCAATAAGTAGACAGTATTTATACAAAATGATGTACCTAAAGCTGCTGTGGGTAGGAATTAACAGCTATAAATTTAGTGTAATTTTTTTTAAAATGTATCTGCCATATATCAGTGAGTGAAATGTTCTATGAGAATATCTGCTCTGGTCTATAGCTTCCACCTATATACATTTATTTAGATTTTGTCATCTACTTAAAAATGTTTTTCTCTGATTGGTCCATCAACTCCACCTTGCCTGTCAATCATGCATGCATACACACACAGTTACAGGTTTGTCAGGTTTGTCAACCGTGCCTTGCAACGGCTGACAAATGGGCTCCTTAAGGAGGGTTCAGATGAGGGGGTTGACTTTGGGGTAGTTTATTTTCAATATTTTACCCTGGCCTGCTTCATTATTTTTTATCTAGCTCATGTTGCAACTCTCAAATCCTATACCTACAGCAGTTTTAACCATCACTTAGATTGCACACAGATATAGTGGACAAGTGTATAATTTCTTATTCATAATCATTTCCATTTCTACTTATTCATTTTGTGCTTTCCTTTGTCAACCTGCCTTGGAGGATATAGCGGTTCAAATATGTTATAGTCCTGTTTGTCACCAAAAGTAGATTGACACATATCCACTTTTAAGTCACTGGCCAGCAGTCGTGACTGTTTGCAATGTCACAAACGTTAGAAAGCTGCTCCATTCTTCTCCTAGTACTTATGACGGCTGACAGCCAAATTGTCCAGATGTACAATTTATTTTGGATACAGTCAATGAAAAGGGTGGGAATTTGTTGGATGCTGTGGAGGCACCACCTGTGTGTGTGTGTGTGTGTTTGTGTGTGTGTTGTGCTGCGCTCTCTCCCTCTCTCTCTCTTTCTCTCTTTGAACCTCTAAAATGGTAGCACATTTGCGCACACAAATAGGTGGATGATCTGTAAATTTCTGTCTATATTTATGTTTGTAAAATGTTTTGAACACATGTAGGCCCTTATGTGTAATGCGTTGTACTGTTGTAGACTGTTGAACCATGTTAATCCCCATCTAAATGTTATTTAGCCATTGAATTTAGCATTGTAAACAATGTTAAATTAAATATTTGTGTTGTACTTTTGATTTCTATAGGTGCGTGTATGTTCTTGTATGGTTGTTTTAATGTCTTTGAATGCTTTTCTTGTGTCTATATTTGCTTTTAGTAGAGAGATTTTTTTTTTTATATAAAACAGAAAAATATATTTATCTATTATCAGAAGAACATATAATTTATTTTCTCTTAATAGAAACTAGCAAATCTTTTGTTACTATTATTACATTGTTTTTGTTGATGTATTTTTTTTATTATTATTTGCAAAAATATAAAGTGTGAGTAGGTGTCTTAATATTGAATAAAATCTTTACAGGAAAGAAATTGTCATGTTTGGTTCTTACTCTCATTACTGTACTACACATACAGTTAGGCTGTAGCCTATGCTTGTGAGTGATGCTGCTATGGTTACCATTTTAACTTTTTAACTTTTAATTATTAAATACATAAAGTTGAGTAGCCTCCAGAATGTATCAGATAGGCCTACATAAATGTCTGCTATCCGTGTGTACTAAATTCAGTTCAAAACACCATAACATTTACCCAATATTCTCCAGCTAGTGGCGCCCTTGCGTTTGAAAAGAAATGGGGGGAAATGCTTGAGTTAAACGAATTGTGTTTTTAGGTGCAGCTGCTCGGGTTTACCGTTGAAATCCACAGGCCGAGTGCGTTGGTGAAGAGGCTATATGTGTAGGCTACATGTGTGTGGCCTGTCTGTCTATCTGTACATATCCGTATAGTGTGAAGAGAGAGAGAGAGAACTTGGGCTTTGGCTCAGGGGGCATAGGCATGGAAAGCAGATGGTGACCTTTTAAAGTAATTTACCCTGAACCCTATGACTCTTTCTTCTTATGCATACCAGAGATAGGCCTACAGCTAATATCCCCATAGCTAAAAGTAGCATGGTGGCCTAGTAGCCTAATAAGCATCAGTGTCTATCCTAGACCTAAATTCTTTACAAATGTAATTCCCTTAGCTCAATTTTATCCTTTCTTTCTTTCTTTCTTTCTTTCTTTCTTTCTTTCTCTGTCTATCTATCTGTCTTTATTTTACGTGTTTGTTGCTTGTGTGTGTATTTGAGAGGGAGACAAATCAGGCAAGCGCGTGAATTGCTGTGTAGTAGTCGTGACGGTACGCGTGCGCGCGCATAAACTCTTCACGTCGCACGCCGTTTCAGCACCAAGGCCAGAGCTCGCGGCTACAACAACAATAGGCGGAGCCGCGCACAGCGCGAGGCACCATCTGCCACAATTCACATGTCGGTGAGCGCACGCAGACATTCGGAAACTATCTTTGAAAACCTCTCAAAAGTGATGACTTTAATTACATAAGCCAGCGTGTTTTGTGTTCTGACTCATTTGAGGCGCGTATGAGGGCAACTTGTATCACATTAATGTGTGCTTATGAACATGGTGAACAGGGTGCAAGTTGGTCTCGGGATGTTACGTCACAGCTGCTCAGAGCAGAGGAAGGGGGAGGGAGGACAGGAGAGAGAGAGAGAGAGAGAGAGAGAGAGAGAGAGAGAGAGAGAGAGAGAGAGCGAGAGAGGGGGGGAGAGA
>JAOEGT010126920.1:0-11569 GCA_025447795.1 Speoplatyrhinus poulsoni
TTCTTCAACCAGCAGTTGTAACAAGTCAGCCAATGTGGTTGTGTTGGTCACTCTGGCACGAACAGCACACCCAAGCTAACCCCACAAGTGTTCACAAATGTCCTGACTTTATAGTTTTTTATTATCTACAGACCCTATAAGACTTTTGAATAATGGATTAGATGCATGTTATTATTGTGTAATTCACTGAACCCCAATAACCTATTTAATTCAATGTTATACACAAAATGAAAAATTCCACTCCCAGTAATATACATTAGCATTAACCTTTGAAACCTGAATTTGGTATATAATTCAGTGTTTTGGTAGTTACTTCAATTATACAATTGTTTGTCCTTAAATATAGGGCTCCCCATATATTTTGTGTGAATATAATATAATAATACACAAAGTTATGACTTTCGCCACAGTGCAGTGCCACAGAGCTTAAATTTACTGAATGAACATGTTTGTTTTCACCTTAGCTGCTGTTGAAAGAGGTGTAATGCCTTGAGGCTGCTTCGGCCAATCACAGAAGGCCTGGGCCTCCACGTGCAGTGCCTGTCTGGGAAAGGCGGGCTCAAAGCTGGTGTGTGATGTGTGTGCAGTTTCCAAGGAAACAGAATGTCTTGACCTACTCCCCGTCCCTGCACCCTCCTCAGGCGAAACGGATTGGTTGCCATGGAGATGGCAGGGGTTTCATATACTGTAGGATCACCTCTCCCGTAAAGTGTGTTGATGAAACGGTCGAAAAACCACAGTTGATTTGAAGGTCTTCGAAGAGAGAGTTGTACTTAAGTGTTTGAGACCTAAACAGAAATGGCCACATCACAATATGCGTGAAGGAGCTAATGAAGCACAGTATCAAACAAAAGCGTTAGTTACATATTTGTGACTAGATAACTTCAAATGGGAATACACACATGCCTGTATAGATAATATAGTAGATTATGTGCATTTGTGTGTATGTAGGATACATATACTGTACATCTTTCTCATCAGGACATTCCATTCCATGTTTGAATGTGAATTTGAATTCCAATAATGTCCTTTTCCTGTCTTGTATCCTATTCTAGCCACCAGTTATTGATTTTGTGACATGATGAGCTAACAAAATACACAGTACCTCTAGCGTAGCCACGGGTGTGCCAGGGTGTGCCTGTGCCACCCAAAGAGGCAGCTGGCACACCCAGAAATCAAATGCAGAAACAGAATACATTTTTGTTATAGTCTCGCTAAAAGGTTTGGTACGAAACGTAGGCTATTATGGTTTAATTGCTAATTATAATAGCCCAATTGTTTATTCTAAATTTCTTTAGGCGTAAACAACATCATCCATCCACAGTTAAAAATTGTAGCTCAACTTAGTTGACTTCCACTGCAAGCATCACACAGGAGTATTAGTAGTAGCCGGTGTCGTGCCCAAAAGTGGTTGTCCGTTAAAAAGTGATTGCTGTCCACATCTACAGCTGCTCTTATCTGGCTGAAACAATCAAAATGTGCAAATATAGGCCTAATCCTACCGATTATGTCAGCGGTAAGTAGTTTATGTATTATTTCTGCTCTGTGTCCTAGATTATATTTGATACCTTAATTTTTACCAGTTTAAAATGTGTGAAAATAACTATAAAATGCACTTTTTCATACGGTGATCACTTTTTATTGGACAATCACTTGTGTGCACAAGTCACGGCACCTGTCAGTGCAACACCTTCAGCAGATAATGCGACACTAGTTTAACTAAATGAAATAATTATTTAAATATTGCCAATTTAAAAACAAAAGATGTCGCATATGAACTCTTCATATGTTCATGACACCATGCTTACTGCAGTCTACTGTGATGTTCTGTTCCCCATTCATTTTTTTATTTGGCTGGATTGTGGATAATTGTGAATACATTCAGCCTTATTGCACTTATAGCCACATGTGAACCAGTGATGTCAAATCAGATATAGTACCAATGTGCTGAGTGGCTCATAAGCTGCGCTTTAATGGACCCTATTATTCCGATTGGAATTCAGAATGAAAATGCTCTATATAAACACCTCAGTCGAAAGTGAAAGGTCTAACCCGGATGAAATTTAATTCCAAAGCAGAGGGGTAGTATAACCTACTAGGGGTAACCTAGTGTGTTGCCGGCCGGTAACCTAGTGTGTTGCCGATCAGCGTCGTAGTAGGCTATAGCTACGGGCGTGGTTTAGGTGTGGCATATGGTGACTTGAAAACAACTTGAGTCAAACACGCCTAGATATTACACAGTATAGCATCGGGTTATTATAATTTATTAGAAGAGCAAATGCTTTTCTCTATGGGAAATATATTTTCACTCTTCTCCCGACTTTTCTACTTCAAAAGTGGATAACAACAGACTGCTGGTTCACAGTTCGTCCAATCACATGCAAAATATTTTATTGAAAGCGCCTGCCCTCTTGAAACTATTTTAATAGTCGGCTCCCCAGATGGATGTGTCTTAAAGTGGCTGTATGTAGTATTTTAGAGCTATAAATATAATATACTTTCTTAAAAATGTCATAGACATTCATCAGCTATCAGTGAGTGAAGTGCTCAGTGAGAATATCTGCCCTGGTTAACAGCTCCCGCCTCTATAAATTAAGATATAGAATTTACAAGCGACCTGAGATCTTCTGACCAATCAGATCCTCCTTCCCCTAATTGGTCCAGCGAATCTGCCTTGTCTGTCAATCACGTGAACTGCATCTGGCTACAAGTTTCAGTTGTCGCATCGCTATATATCTCTCTCGCTATATGTCTGCCTGCAACTAGATACTAGCCAGTTTTAGCCTTTGTGCTAGCAGGACATGTTAGATTGCTGAGCCTAATGTGTGCATGTTAAACATCTATTCCGATTAAAGGTATAGTCAGCTAATGCAAGTTAAATGTAAGCTAATACACTTTTTGTCATTCACCAAATAACTCCTCGCATTTCACTAGCGTTTTCTGCGCATGTCGAAAAAATATCAGAAACTTCTACACAGCCCTGACTCCGTAAATAGGAACATAAACAAAGTGGCAAACACCGCTTACAGCAACAAAGCCGTAGTACTACCAGAGTGCTACGCTTTCCTTTATAATGTGTTTCAATGTGTGAGGTGGCGCTACGGAAAGATATTGTTTTGATTACAGCTCGAAGTTAGCAAGCATTCTGGAGAATGACTGACCCTGCCTTTACATGCCCTGCCGGCGGATGTAAACATCTGACCCGATTAAATGACATTCCATGTAAACAGCTAACCCGAAATCTTCAATTGGAAGGATTCCATTCTGAAAGATAAAAACTTGTAATGTAAACCCGGCTATAGTCTTCTGTACTCTGGCTGCAGTGATCCTCCTAGGCTCACAGCATGCCTTCATGCACAGTGGCGTTTCAAGCATGAGCTTTGGCAGAACATTAGGGTTCTGGGGGGCGCTATAACATGAGTAACGCACCTTTAAAGAAAATTAATGCATTACTCTTTTTCCATTTGTTTAATAACACACAGAGCATCAGACTGTATGAGGTCAACCTTCCTATACAAACAGCATAGGAGTTTCAACAGTTGTTCAACAGTGAATGTGCTATACACTGCACTGCTGTGTGCACTTGCCTCTCCTGTGCGGCAGTGTTGGAATGCAGACAGCCTGTGACCTGTTGAGACTCATCTGCATGCCAGGCACTGTGGGTGGGATTACTGAGAGCCACCCATACCTGCACAGACACAGGACAGCCAGAGGGTGAAGGAAGAGGAGACACACAGTGAGGAATGTAGATTGGTGGCTTTTTCAGCGCTCGGCTGGTTTGTACAGTACATTATGCTAGTTAACACAGCACACCTTTTCATTAGCCAGCATTCAGATTTGCAGAATGGTTTGATTAAAGTCAGTTTACACTCAGACAGTTTACATGTGCACAGCTTGACCGTCATACCTTGGAGTCAGGCTCAGCGCTGGGGTGCAGTGACACTTTAAATTCAACATGTTAACACGAGAACACAATGGTGTTTCTTCAATTGTACATAAATGTTTTAACAAAATAGGCTATTGACCTTCCCCTGCCAGATTGTGTTGTGTCACACTACACAACATATTGCTAAATAATAGTAAAGATAAATCCACTTTATAAACACAGGCATTCATTCATACAAGGTTTACCCATATTAAATGCATTTTATTTAGCTAAATATCACATTTCTGCGCAGCTTATGTGTACACCTTCTATGTTGACAATGTGACAGTGTGCTTGAAATCTACATCATTCATTCAACAGTATATTCTCACAGGGTCAGCTGGCCGCACAGCACACACAATGTGTAACATTAGCATGACATAATGTTTGTGTAATGTTGCAGCATATCCACAAATGTACAGTGGCTGAAGCACGCACACCGAAAGATCTAGCCTCATCGGATGTGACACTTTACGAGTTGAAGGCTCCTCTCTATGTGAGAGGTGCATAGTTGGCTACCGGAAATAACATTAAGATGCTACACTTCTGGTTTGAGCAATGGGTCAATACAGTTCTCATCTCAACGTTGTCGAGAGCTGAACCGGTTTCGGCAGACCCCGGGCTTCCTTCCTGCTCATTGATATGGAGGAAATTATGTGCTGTGCCGGTTGGCCACTGACACTGTTGGGATGGCTAAAGTGTGGGAGAGATTCATACAGAATTACATTTTATGCTAGATGTACCGACGTGGATGAACAAACGATTTACCGCTAGTTTAGGCTAGCGTACATACCTAACAGTGGACTTTCTGCTTTCATATATTCTCTGTAATTGCGTGCTCTTAAAGATAGCCTACTTAGCCTAGATTATATAACAAGAAGACGATTAAATTAACTAATTTTAGAAGAGATTCAATGACAGTCCATTTTTGAACTAGAGATGGTTAGCCACACGGGTGCATTTTACCCTTTGGCGGTTTTAGGTTTTAGGTTTTTAGGTTTTAGGGGAGGGCACCTGGGACACTATATGATGAATAGTCTAAAACAATTAATTCACAAACTCAATCTTAGGACGTTTATAAATTTACATTCGTATTGCCCACCGTGTCATTCACAGCTACTGTAGTCTTTAGATAGCTATAACTATGCTGATTATTGAATAAATGTTAGTAGGCTACACTTGTCAATATGGACATGCTGTATGTTGTTAGAACAGTAAGATTGGTCACAACTCAATGTTATCGTGGGGCACTGCCCAGTGCCAATATGAACATGCTCCCTCATAACATGCCACTGAAATGCCGCTTAATGGACAATAAATATTATGATGAATAGTAAGTAATTCACAAACTTAATCTGAAGATGTTTAAAGTTTTATGTTCACAATGCTTACTGTATTGCTCAAGCTAGTGCTAAGTTGTTTATGATCTGATGCTGAAATCACACAGGCTACAAATTTACACTTTTGTGAATTTGGACATGCTACACATTGCAAAAAACAACTGATTCAGGACATACCAGTTGGTCTAAAGAAAACTTTACCTTTGAAGCGATCATAAAGTCTGAATATGTGTCCAAAACTGCCCATTCCTCCTTTATATTAATTTAGTCCCTAAGGGTTCATTGATCGACCAAAGCGTTTATTTTTCCATAGCCTACATATTAATAATCCAATATCTTCACGTGTCCATTAGCCTGCTCACTGTGTTCAAGGGAAGCGCTGCAGGATGATAGCTTCCTCCGAATAGTCTTGACTAATCATAGTTTGACACGCAATTTGAAGCTAGCCTAATTTCATTGATTAATCTTGCAATTATTTTTTTTTACCAAGGGACTTAAATTTGGCTTAGACTCCTAACTTCAGTAGGAGTGCAATAACATGTTTCACCACACATTCACCATTAATTTAGAGGGGCACTGTTTCACTCATTGTAGGATATAGCTACTATGAGAAATGAAGAGAGATCGCACTAATTCTGTGATTTTCCTTGAATGAAAAAGCACAGAATTATATTAAAAAAACGTTAAACAAAATGTTATGATATAAATGCAACTACAGTCTGAAAAAACAAGGAAGCTTAACTTCCCTTGGGCTCTAGGAGGACACGCCACTGACCATCTGTGTGTTGTAATCTTATCTCCTCTTTTCTTTGTTTTCATAGTCGGTCTGGCCACCCGCACTCACATGTTAGGGCGTGTGTGTGTGTCAAGCATTTGTTTTCGTCTGAGATGCTGATCTAATGGCAGAAAATATCATATATAGACCCTTTAATATAACTATATAATATAAATACCAGAGACCCAGCTCCACTGGAACTAGTTCACAGTATTTGAGCCAGTGTCAATACCTACAGGCTTAATGAATACTAGGAAATAACATAACAAACTGATATATGTGCATAAAGCTTCCCTCTTAAAGGTGTTCCTTATACAATACCAATATAACGGCATCAGAAAGTGTGAAGCTTAGCGCCTGTGTTTAGTCAGTGCACCTGTTCATTTACATGTTTCTGGAGAGACTGTTAAAGTGAAACTTGATTAAGGTGACTAAGACATTCTACGGAGGCGATATGCAAATTGTCAGCCTGGGCAAGAGGGTAGCCTGGGCAAGAGGGTTAGCCCCCCTTCCTCATTGGTCGACAAGTTCACGCACAACACTCAAACCAGTGTTGATTTACCTGTATTTCAACCGACCATGACTGCTATATTGTTTGGCTTTGTAGTAATTTTATTTATATCTGTTTTATTCCATTGTTGGTTGTTGTTATAGCTGCCACTAATATTAATAGTGGTGAGGCAGGGATGAATGTCACATTTTCATTTCAAGGATAGATCTTTTTATGCAAACTTGTGCTGGAATTATTGAAAATAACAGGTATTTGAGTTGACTAAACAGGTAGTTGTTTCACATATATGCCGTAGCATTATAACAATAACATAGTCACCTCATACAGCACTATAAATAATTAGTATTATAGAAATTAGTATTGTAGACCTGACTCTAAAGTGACCATGTCCCAGAAGAAACAAGCATCAAACCTGGATACTATTGGACGGGTGTATTTGTGTGTTTGGGCACAGGATGTTTTCAACCTTAAAGAGAGATACACATTTGAAATGGCAGACTATAGGTTTCAGTTTTTGCTTTTAAGAGAAAATACTCGACCATTACCACTGCAGCTGCAAGGTCTCTTTTTGTGTGTATGTTTTGTGTGCGTTTGATTAATTGCAACACATAATCTCAAATAGGCATAATAGGTTTGAGAGAGAGAGAGAGAGAGAGAGAGAGTGAGAGAGAGAGAGAGAGAGAGAGAGCGTTTGGAGCTGTTCTCCCTGTGAGTTCCTGTCTAACCAGTCTGTGTGACTCATAAGTGGGTTGTGGGGAGCAGCTGTAGGCAGGGACAGAGGAGTGGCTACAGTTCAGTGGAGTTTGGAGCCCCACAGAGGCCTGCTCCATCTCAGCATTAGACCTTATATTGGCTAGTGTAATTCCAGGGTGTGTTTTTAGTGTAATCTGTAATAGTTTCTCATCATTCTTTCCTTTCTTCTCTTCTACCTTCATTATAATAAGTAAACGTGTGCAAACATAACCTCCAATGGTTTCAGTTTACATTTGTCGGGTGAATGAATAAGCCCCCAAAAAAAGGTTTTCGGAATGAACTGGGCACATTAAGTTTGACCATGCTTATTGCTGCTTATTCTACATCCAAAATAAGATAATGTCATTACAAGTGAATAAAGCTTTAGGTTTCTGAGAAACATTTGACAGAATGTTTTCAGAAGGACATTCTGGAACACTGGATTCCTGAGATGGAGTGCAAGTAAGAGAGCACTCCATAAACAAATACTTAGGGGCTAGCACTAATCGAACACACATGGCCACCTTCACTGAGGAAAACTGGAGAGAGAAGGGGAGAAGAACGGTCTTGCTGGATCCAATGAAGCAGTCGGGGAATCTCTGATTTGCTTAAGAGCAACTAGAGCTACTGAGTACTGAGGACAGAAAGTCGTGCATTGGTTAGCCCACTTTTGCAAACCTCTGGCTATAGTGGAGCACCAGGTACAATCTGAGGAGGATTTTATCATGTTCCTGCACCATGTTAAACACCCTATAGCGCACCCTACATGCAAGATAGTGTAATGATACAAAAATCCTACATATTGTGTCCTGCTCATTTCTCTAAAAAACTGCTAAATACAATTTCTCTTAACTCACCCATAATGAATGTTCATGTGCAAATGTGCATACACATACATTAGGAAACCTGAAAATTTTATATAATATTGTAATATTGTAATATTGTATTGAAATGAAATACTGTTGTCAGTGCATATGCACCAAACAGCAGTTCAGAGTATTTGGCTTTCCAGGAGACCCTAAATGGAATCCTGTATGGGGCTTCAGTAGGGCACTCCATAATTCTACTGGGAGACCTCGAATAACCCTCGGTAACCCTCGAATATCGCGGTTGACACCGGTGGTCAGGGAAGGCGTCCAACTAAAGAAGGAGACCTTTCGGGATATGTTGTCCCGGAAGTCAATGCCAAAGGAGTGGCAGACTGGCGTGGTGGTTCCACTCTTCAAAAAGGGGGACCAGAGAGTGTGTGCCAACTACAGGGGTATCACACTACTCAGCCTCCCTGGTAAAGTCTACGCCAAGGTGCTGGAGAGGAGGGTTCGGCCGATTGTCGAACCTCAGATTGAAGAACAACAATATGGATTCCATCCTGGTCGTGGATAAACGGACCAGCTCTTTACTCTCGCAAGGATCCTTGAGGGGGCCTGGGAGTATGCCCTTCCGGTCTACATGTCTTTTGTGCATCTGGAGAAGGTGTATGACCGGGTCCCCCAGGAGATACTGTGGGAGGTGCTGCAGGAGTATGGGGTGATGGTGTCCCTTTTAAGGGCAATCCAATCCAGCGAGAGCTGTGTACGGATTATCGGCAGTAAATCGGACTCGTTTCAGGTGGGGGTTGGTCTCTGCCAGGGCTGCGCTTTATCACCAATCCTGTTTGTGATATTCATGGACAGGATATCGTGCTGTATTCGTGGTGGGGAGGGGTTGCAGTTTGGTGACCTGGGGATCTCATTGCTGCTTTTTGCAGATGATGTGGTCCTGATGGCATCATCGGTCTGTGACCTCCAGTACTCATTGGATCGGTTCGCAGCCGAGTGTGAAGCGTCTGGGATGAGGATTAGCACCGCAAAATCTGAGGCCATGGTTCTCAGCAGGAAACCAATGGAGTGCCTACTCTGGGTAGGGAATGAGCCCTTACCCCATGTGAAGGTGAAGTACCTCGGGGTCTTGTTTGCAAGTGAGGGAACAATGGAACCGGAGATTGGCCGGAGAATCGGAGCAGCGGGAGCGGTATTGCAATCGCTTTACCGCACCGTGGTGACGAAAAGAGAGTTGAGCCGGAAGGCAAAGCTCTCGATCTACCTGAAATTTTTGTTGCTGTGGTTCCTATGGTCATGAAGAGTGCGTCATGACTGAAAGAACAAGATCACGGGTGCAATTGGCCAAAATGGGTTTTCTCAGGAGGGTGGCGGGCGTCTCCCTTAGAGATAGAGTGAGGAACTCGGAGTAGAGCCGCTGCTCCTAAGCGTCGAAAGGAGCCAGTTGAGGTGGCACAAGCATCTGGTAAGGATGCCCCCTGGACGCCTACTCTTGGGAGGTGTTACAGGCACGTCCGGCTGGGAGGAGGCCTCGGGGAAGACCCAGGACTAGGTGGAGAGATTATATCTCCACACTGGCCTGGGAACATCTCGAGATCCCCCAGTCAGAGCTGGATAATGTGACTCGGGAAAGGTAAGTTTGGGGTCCCTTGCTGGAGCTGCTGCCCCCGCAACCCGACTCCGGATAAGCGGGAGAGGATGGATGGATGGATGGATGGACGGATTATGCGTTTACAATTTCTGGAATTTTATATAGGCCTCAAATTAATTATCAATTTATTAGTTTACCTAATGTAAGGAAGGTAAAATATAAACTCTTCTCAATTCAAGATTACATAAAATCTCCTTGCTTTAATTAAACAAGAAGATACACAGTATAATGAATATATGTAATAGCAATACACTCTAAAAATGAATGAAATTATTAAATGAACCCTTTCAATAGTGTACCCTAGACATGCATGCAAACACAGAGTCTAGAATTGCACATGATGCCGGACTGTGTGCCAGTAATGTATGTCACAGATTATGTTTCCAAGATGAAAAAAAATGAAAAGCTAAGATAGATTCAGGGTACTATGAAGGAGATCAAACCTTTATGTCAAACTGAGTGGGGGGTGTGGCCAATCAAAGGGTTTAAAATGTGCTTGTTAAAGCACCACCATGAGGCAGATGTGCACAATATCTGAATTAGGTCATCCTTGACCTAATGTCAATACATTTGTATAGTTGCACATTTTGACCCCAATTAGATGACTTTCCACATTGTCACATGCATGCAATCACTCTTTGCATGGAAATGGGTGTCAATACAAATGTTATGTCAAAATGGATAAAAGCATGAAACAGGCATGTTGCCATGGACTTCTATAGTACTCTATCTCCATCAAAATGTGGGTTTTGTACACAAACTACTAATAGTTTATTCACCATATGGCCACAGTGCCATTTCGCCATCTTTAACACCACACTGCAATCATCAATGTTTTCTAGTTGTATTTGGTTTCTCATGACATCCAACAGAGTTACAGTGCTGGACGATATAGTTGTTCAATTAAAATGTTTATTATCTGGAAATCATGTGCTAGCTCTGATTTCACTGGTGCTCCTTATTGGTGTGGGCTATACAGATTTGTCACCTTAAACAGCAGGACAAAGATTTATTTTGTCATACTCACTTGCCAACTATTGTGAACAATCAAAGCTGAAGCCATATATTAGAGATAAAGAATGTAAGAGAGAAAAATAAATGCATGTAATAGGCCTATACTAGCATGCTAACAGCTACTCGCACATATTTATGGATTCACGTCGACATCGGTGCTGTTCATGCTCTAGATCTGTTGAAGCAACATACTACCCTGAGTTATGTAAGTCCCCATCCCACCAGAGTAAGAGAGAGAGATAGAGTGAGCAAATAGGGGCAGAGACTAGCAAAGCAACCCGTCTATGGAACAGTAGTCTTATCAGTTTCCAGGCAGCTGTGTGGGGAGAGCCAGCAGCACAGCCGTGCCTCATGTTACAACACAGAGATGTTTTTGTTATTCTGTACCTGGGCCACAAGATGCCTGTAGAACATGTGTCTAATTGTAAATCCAAGTCTATAATTGTGTCAGCCTTTTTATAATTTTAACTTGGTCATCACATTTGAGTTTTTTTCTTTTGTGTTAGTTAGACATAGACTAACTAACACTAACACAAACTAAAGACTAACTTTAAGCTGTAAACAAAGTAATTGGGTTGATCTGTGATGAGATGCGGGTGTTAATATTGACATAACTCCTATTTTTATAAAAATCTGCATTTTATGGGCTGAAAACAGAACTACACGTCATATCCATTAAAAATCACCACAGCACCTGGCTGGTTCCATCGGTACACTTAGTACAGTCATCCATCCATCCATCCATCCATCCATCTTCTCCCGCTTATCCGGAGTCGGGTCGCGGGGGCAGCAGCTTCAGCAAG
>JAOEGT010126931.1:0-11568 GCA_025447795.1 Speoplatyrhinus poulsoni
ACAACACAATAACTTTAAAGTCATTTTTCTCAATTCTACACTCTGGCGAGTTAAGGTCTTTTGCCTTTGTAGGGCAGTATGTGAGTGTGTGAGAGTGTGAGTGTGTAGCTAGTGTATAGACTGGCATAGTCCCACCTCAGTGAAAAGCTCTAGCAGGTGAACATAGTAGGGCTGTTCCCTGCAGTGTCTGCGCAGTAGTCTGTAGATGGCTCCTTCCAATAGAAAGGAATCATTGATGGCATCTAGACCCACTCCATCCTTAAGAGAAAGAAGACAAATACTTTACTATACAATTTACAGTATATAGCTGGTCCCATAAACGAAGATATGAACCACCTCACCTTCTTGTACCAGCAGGGCTGGCCTCTCCGAGTCACAGATGCATCCATGATATCATCTGCCACTAAGAAAAAGGCTTGAAGCTGAAAGAAACATACATCGTCAATACACGTACAATTAGATAGTAGTGTAGAGAAAGTGACACCTCGGCTGCAATCAGTCTAGAGCCCAAACAATTAAAATGTAGCCAATGGGCAAAAAGAAGAAGAAAAAAAACCATAGCGTCATACTCTGAAAGGCACGGCCACCTGGGAGGGGGAAATCATTGTATAGCGCTCCATTGACTTTGCATTGCCTTAAGCTAAGCAAATGTCATTTATAACTTCTACACAAAACTTAAACCTACCTAAAAGCTGTTGGGCTTCCAGCCGGAAGGTCGTTGGTTCGAACCCCGGTGTTGACCTACCTGTAAGAACCCTGGAGCAAGATGCCTAACCCCCTACCCTCCAACTGCTCCCGGTGGTTGGTTCGCACCTTGCATGGCAGGAATCACCATCGGTGTGTGAATAGGTGAATGTGAGGCTAAATAATGTAAAGTGCTTTGGACAAAAAAGAAATGCTTTACCTAAGAAAATATTAGTTATTTCACCATGATAAATTATTATTTTGGCATGCTATGTCAAGCAGTCTCCACATGTAGACATATTGCGTGTCAGGATCCCATAGTTGTCCTATTTTTCCCTGATATGTGTCTCGTTTTGTTGCCTGTACATACTTCCCTTAAAACCTTTTCGGTTTCGAAAGGTTCGACAGGTTATGAAAACTTTGTTCTGGGTTCTTACCTTGTGGGTAGTGCATGCTGTCATACAACAGCTTTTAGGTAGGTTAAAAACATTTTGTAGAAGTAAGAAATTAGATTATTTTAGATTAACGCAATGCGTGGAAGTGGATTGGAGAGCTATAGAATATTTACTAGGGATGGCACGATCCAGTTTTTTCAGTCCTGATACCAATACAGATACCGGCACTTTGGGTATAGGCTGATACAGAGTACCGATCCGATTCCAGTGTTAGATTAAGTTTTAAGTTAACTTGCAAAGTAAATGATAGCCAATTTCTATTTTAGGACTTAGATGCATTTTAGAAACCTGCTGCTGCTGATAAGTGTGGCTTGTGTAGGTTAGACATGGCTGATGTTTGACAGTAGACCTAAGCGTGTAAATTACTTTAATTGGATTAGCCCCATGGATCGGTAACAACTGTCCAATTGTCACCGATTTCCCATCTCAGTATCGTATCGTGCCATGCCTAATATTTACCTGGGTGTTTTGTAAGTATTTTTATAAGTCATCATCACTACTTTGTACCATTACCAAATGTTGTCTCATTCTAATATGAAATTCATGAAATCGAATATGATGACAAAGCCATTAAAGATATATCCTTCAAATACAGCAGTGCGCTATGCACCAACAGAAGTGGTTCTAAAGCCTCTTCTGTCCACTGCCGTTCGCGTTCAACTAGGGATGGGACGATATACGATATTATCGTTTATCACGATTAAAATACTGACGATAATCGTATCGTGGTGAATGTCCATTATCGTGATAATCATGAATATCCTCACATAAGTATGAATATTCTCACAAGTGACTTGAAAAAAGCTGTCTAGCTTACTTGCACAGTCCAATTGTATTTATTTACTAATTGATTTATTAGCCTGCATCTTTCCAGTCAATCACCACTATGGCTGAAAGCTCGGCTTGCCCATTGTGTCCACAACATAAAAAAAGATATATCTGATTTGTTGAAATACTGGTTTCAAAACAAAAATAATCACACAAAAAAAAGATAGTACATATGTGTCATGATAATACAAATGATAGTTTCTTAACTATTTTTAGATACATTTTAAGATAATGATTCCATATGTTTTAGTGCCATTTTTAGAGTTTAATAATAATAATAATATAAGAAATAATCGCGATAATATCATCTATCGCAACTATTTTGGTCAGGATAATCGTGATATGAATTTTCATATCGTCCCATGCAAATGTTCCACCATTTTGAACGCAGGAAATGTCTTTGTTGCTCGGGTACAAGCTATTGTAGCCTACTGTACAGCATACTCACCAGCTCAATGCACCAACCAACCAACAAAGCTCGCTGTACTTTGTCCTGGGTAAGCTCCGTATCTGGGACAAGTTCCCTTAATGATCCAATTACTGACAGGCCTCGGTTCCTCTTGCCTCCAGGCACATTGTACACCAATACCTAACAAGAGCAAAAAAGTGGGTAACGTGGGTAACACTCAAAACAAGCCTCTATAGGCACAATAAGAGACAAACCTCTCTCAGCCTGTTGAGAGCACCAGCAAGCACTGGATCAGTGATGTCTCTCTCTGTAAGATCTGTCACAAGCTCGTCAAACTGGGCTTCAAACTGCTGGGGATCTCCCAGCAACGCCTTCTTATGTACCCCGTTGCAAGTTGGATCTCCCTGCCACGTTGAGAGTAGAGGAGAAATGTGTAACAGCTTGATCGGAGCAACAACCGGCACCCTCCTAGATATCTTTGTCACTCTCCCAAGTAAGCCAAACACTTGTTTCATCCCGATACTGTTAGAGCTTAGCGTTAGGACCGCCGACTTCTGTCCACCTGTCTTCAGTTTCTACTGTTTAACCTAACAAAGGACATTTTCTTGCTAATGTTAAGTGCCCAGCTAGCAAGCCCCACGGTGGTCAAGTCATATACAGTATTCAAAGAAACACGAGTACTTAAAAAAGAATACTATGTTTAGCTTGCAGGATACTTCCATATGGTTAGTTCCTGTGTCTGCACCCAGATCATCTACGTAGTACCGGCGAGGAACCAATCAAACAAGTATAATATTACAGTAAATTCGTGTTAATCTTACCATGGCAATACTGTCCTTTGAGACCGAACTGTTAATGATAAAGTTAATAGAAAATTGCTTGTATAAATGTTCTGTAGCTAAACAACTAAAACATATGTGTTCACAAAACTAGGATGTGTTGGTTGTAGTTTATAGCCACGTATTGCTTGTTTTACCACAATGTCCCCGAACTAAAACTCCCCACATGCCTTGCGAGTGGTCTATGTGGGCGTGGTATTTAAGGCTTCATATGACATCGAGCGTCTTAATTCGCCTGCGTCATCGAACCATGATGAGCTTTCGTGTTGGCTGACCAATAGAATTTATAAAGGAGGTTTCTAAAAAATCGGACCGTCTGATGGGTTCAACCCACCTCCGTGAAGTTGGTACGTCATATGACAAGAATGTGAATAAAAGTATTTATGTGTTTGTGCATCGTTTGTGCACGTTTGAGCACGCAAAATAAAAAATTGTGCGCAAACCGTTTTAGATGAATAACCAGTTTAAACGGGAGGACGATGACGTCAATGATTTACATAAACATAACTTAAAATAATGAGACGCGTCATTACTGCAATAAAAAAAAATAATAATAATAATGACGCGCAAATTTTTGTTTTGTTTGCACAAAAGTTCACAGATGATGCACAAACGTGCACAGATGATACACAAACGAAATGTATGTGAGAAGTTTAAAATTACCATTAATATGCGGCTAATATGCGGCTGAGGACATCACACCATTGCAAAAAGCATAATGCTTATTTTCTCTAAAATGGTTTGTGCATATATTTTTATTTTGCGTGCACAAACTGTGCATTTATCTACATGATTGTCAATGGTTAGACCCATGTATGAAAGCACATAGAAAACTAACTATAGCCTAGAAAATAAATAATTATAAAACATCTAGCCGCTTGATGTTTTATAATTACATAAATTGTGATTCAGACCACAACATATACACAAATGCCCACGTTTGTATTTTATTGTTAATAATTTATTTTATATAGTATGTTTAAGTACATAACTTGCATTAAAAGTTCTGGCATTGGAAACTTAAAATTTGGAAACATATTAAGGGTTCAAGGCTCATGTTGTTAAGCCTGCCATATATTTCTAAATAAATATTGTCATACACAAGAGGTAGAAACATATCAGTGCATTAGTAACAGTGTATGTGCCAGTATCTTATTGTGTGGGTGAAGTGTGTTTTTTAAATTAACCAGATTTGCGAATTCAGTTACATTTAAGTGTATTCTTTTGTGTTTGTTTTCTTATATAGACCTAACAATAATACTTAGTGAACAGTCCCAAAACCTTTGCGATTTGAAGTGAATGTATATTCTAGGAAAAAATGATTTCATTATACTAGATAAAATATCCAGATCTGCCAGATGATCCATCTACTCTTCATTGTCACAGAAGTACCAGCAGTCCCATGAACACCACCCGCCTCCTTGCAAGACTGCCAACAATCTGTCCCATTCCACCCAGCTACAAATACATCTGTACATTTATTGCATGAGACACGTCAGTGCTTTCAGAGTATATCTGCAACTTTTTTTTATCTTACAGGACAGGGATTCTTTAACCAGGGTAATAAATATGCTGTGCCTGTTTTTTCTTTTTTTTCCCCATTAATGGAATTTCTTTCATTTTCAAACAATCTTTTTCAATGAAATTAGGCTACACTGACGTATTCACAGCCACCTGGAAGAAAGCTTTGGGAACATTGAATATCTACAGTAGGACTCCCTTTCATATTTATTCACATAAACATTTCAAAGAGATATTATCAAAGGTTTGCGGTGCAAGAGCGATAAAGTAAGAAGCACTGTCAAAACATGCAGGTAGACATTCTGAGGAAAGGTTTGAAAGGTACAGAGTTGATCAGGTTCTAATGCACAGGATTCCTGGTGCATTTGAGGAGCTGTAGCAAAACATGCACACATTCAAAAGACTATGTTCAAGGGGGGTCTCCCAAAAAGGATACAATTCAAATGCTAAGTGTGTGTGTGTGTGTGTGTGTGCGTGTGTGTGTGTGGGTGTGCGCGCACGCGTGCGTGTGTGTGCGGTCTGATACTGTGTCTGTGACTGTAACTGTAACGTGTGTTGATGGACCAGGATGAATGTGGTATTTTAAAGTGTTGATAGGAAAATAAATTAGCTACTCTGTGTGACCTCCAAACAAAACGGCTCTACACGTGATAACATCCAAATGCAATTTGCAGTCTCATCTATCTTACTTTGCACTATGCTATCTATTTGTGGATATGATGCCTTCTTCTAACAATGAAAGACAAAATAAGCGGTTCCATGATCACTTAACCTGAGATACTCTCTAGATAAGTAGTAATGTACAAAAGATCATGTCTTTTGCAACCCATAACTGTAGTAGAGTGTACATGGTTGTTGTGGCATGGATGTTGGAAGAGTCCTATATGTAAAGAGCTTCTTTCCATATTATCAGGGACATATAAGTCAGATGTAGTCACAGCAGACAGCTTGCCTCCACTGGGTTGTCCTTGGCCAATCACCTCTCCCGTCTTCTGCAGATGTGTTTAGAGTGAGGCAAAACTCACCAATAAATAGCGAGACATGTCCACTTCCCTCCACTGCTGACTGGGCTCATGAGCCCTGAGCTTGACATTCAGAGGGGGGAAGAGCACTGCTGGTTAAGGCCATTGCAGAGGTGGTATCAGGGAACATGGGAGGGTTTTTACGCTGCGCAACCTTTTTGCCTCTTTGCCTACGTTTTCACCAGACCCCTCGCTAAATCCTGCCTCCTTTGACGTCTTCTATCCACAATGCCCTTGTCCTCCCTCCCCCACCACCCTCGACCCAATTTCACATTTTCCTCTCACAGAGCAGACTCCGTATAGAGAGCCCCAGACGAGCCATGTGAAGGATGTGGTGAGATCAACAGCCGCAGCGATGCGGAGGAGGAGCTTAAGTCTCCGCAGCTACGAAGGTGGATTCCTTCGGATGCTGGGGTGCCATGGTGCCTGTTGTCCCGGCTGTCGCTGTGGGAATGGTGGTGGCCACGGTGATGAGGGTGCTGGGGTGGCGGGTGGGCGTGGCCTCTGCTTGTGCCCCAAGTGTTACGCAACACCTGGATACAGCGGGAACAAAGATGGCGGCTTTAGCTGCTGTACTGAAGAAAACTTTTAATTACATTTTTTCTAAAATGTTGTTCATGATGTTTATTGTTTTGATGTTGTTTTTGCTCCTGACGGGTTGGAAACTGGAATTTCTTAATAAATAAATAAAATATATCTTATTTGGTGTTGAAGATATTTCAATAAGATTGGTACTTGGTTATTATTAGCCTACAGTACCTGTTCCAAGGCCAGGTGGTTGGTGGCATTGCCTTCTGCTCCGACCCTCCTCTTGGGCCCCTGCCCTATGCTCCCAGTATGCTCAGAGGAGGGTGCAATGTTGCGCTTGGAGCGCTGCAGAAAGCGTGCCACAAGACCTCGGGTCACCTGGAAGAATGAAGAAGAAGAAGAACAGATCCAGCTTTGGAAAGGGAAGACGCACGTGTAGTGTCAAATGTGTCTACGCTACAGCTACAGGACGATATGAAAAAATGCTAGCAAGATTCTCTTGGCCAAAATAATTGCGATAGATGATATTATCACGATAATTTCTTATTTTATTACTAAACTCTTAAAATGGCACTAAAACATACTGGAATCACTTAATCTTCATATAGTTAAGAAACTATTATTTTTATTATCATGACACATATGTACTGTATATTTTTAGTGGGATTCTTTTTCTCTTGAAACCAGTATTTCAACCAATTTGATTTATCTTTTTTATGTGGAGGACACAATGGGAAAGATGCAGGCTAATAAATAAATGACTAAATCAATACAATTGGACTGTGAGCTAGACAGCTTTTTTCAAGTCACGTGAGGATATTCATGATTTTCACGATAATGGACATTCACCACGATACGATTATCGTCAGCAATATAACGCGATAAACGATATTGTATATCGTCCCATCCCTAGCTACAGTACATTACATAATTGGCTCTGTTCAAACGTGCACGGACCTTTAGGTCACCTAGGGAACGGTGACAGTCTTTAGCTAGACGCAACGGGGAGGTTGGGGCTGCCTTTGTGGGCAGCTGCACCCCTGTGGCTGCTGTCTTCACGCCGTCCTTCCTGGGCAGAGCTGCTGCCGGAGGTAGAGGGGTGCGGGACAACAGGCACGCCTCAGAGGATGGCCCTGCAGGAGCCCAAGATAAGTAACGGTTACTGCGTGTGTCCTTTGAGGTATCTTATAATAATATAATATCTTATAGCTTCTCCGGTTGAGTTTTAGATAATGTAAAAGTATGTATGTATTTATATCTCCTTATTCCTTCAAAATATTCATACTCTGCAATCATTTGTAATAATAAAATACTTTTTTCTGTCCTCTGCTTGCTGACCAACTCCTACAGCAGCTAATTTACCCACTGCGAACAATACAGTTGGAGCTAATCTAAATCTGATCCAGTACCCTTAAAGTACTTATGCAGCAGCTCCTAACCTGTGTCTGTGGATGTCTGAGAGCCTTCCTTACTGGCCCCTGAGCCTACAAAGTCACCTTGAGGAGAGGGAGAACAGGGAGAGGTTAGAGGAATGGAAATAGTAACCTCATGCCATTGCCGTGTAAAGCCCGTTAAGGTGATTTATGCTTCTGCGTCGATCTGTGTCTAGCCTACAGCCTCGGCTACGGCGCAGCTTGAGCATATTATATTTCTGCGCTGGTCTGCCGGCCGCGCGGACCTGTGCGACGGACCTGTGCGACGGACCTGTGCGACGGACCTGTGCGACAGACCAGCGCGTCCCCAATATGCGGAAGCGCCATGTCTTGTTGATGCACCCGAATATTAGAACACAAATGGAGTGTAAACATTTTGAAATAAGCATATATAAATATTTAATTCCAGCGAAATCTCTTAGTTACACCAATGTTTTATCATGGGAAACAATCTGCCGACAAAAAATAGTATTTATAAAAGACAGATATTCGCTGCCTGTACAACAAGGAAAGGTCTCGTTAATAATACTGAAGCAAAACCTTTCTTTCCAGCGAATCTAATAATTATACCATGATTTTCCAAAGGAGACAGTCTGTGAACGTAGGCTGTTATAACCATTCCTAATTCCAAAGCACTACTCTGGCATTTAAGGGCTTGCATCCACAAGACTGCTACGTCGAAACGACGGACGCATACTTACATTTTTGGAGAGGTGCACATCAGCCTATGCCACGCCCACTACCCATACGTGTAAGTTACCGTTACGCCCTATCCGCGTGTTCTGGCGTAGCTCTGACGCAGAAGCAGAAATGGGCCTTTAGGGCTTGTCAGTAGCCCACCTGTGTCAGTAGAGGAGCTGAGGCCCGGCTCACTGTGGGACCTGGCAAGTCCCAGGAGCCCGTCGCTCTCCCTCCTCACACTGCCCCCGTCTTTCTCTCTCCTCCCAGCCCTGCGGCGGAGGTACAGAGGCAGATGCGGGAAGAGCAGCCCCCCCGCGGCCTGGCCTCCCAGCTCAGTGGTGGCGGACGGAGTCGAGGTGGGGGGCGGGGAGCAGATGCGGACCTCCGGGACAGAGCAGCGCTGTTGAGAGGTGGTGCCCCCTATCCCTTCCAGCTGGGAGCAGCTACTTGCTAGCGTGACCTGCCGCCGTAACACCGGAGACCTGAGCAGGGAAAGGCAGGAGGAGAGTGTGTGTGTGCAGTAGGGAGAGACAGAGATGCAACGTCTGTGTGTGTGTGTGTGTGTGTGTGTGTGTGTGTGTGTGTGTGTGTGTGTGTCTGCACCTATATGTGACCGTAGCAGTACTTGGTGAGGAGCAGGAGTTGGACCTCTCTCCTCTGAAGAAGCGCCTGGCTCTCGGCCCTCCGGCGAGAGGGCTCTCCGGGGTCTGGGACGGCGGCCCGCGGACATTTACGTATTCCCCGGCCTCTCCCCCATCTCCGGCAGTGCTGCGACCCCTCTCCCCCTGGTTCCTCACACTGACCTCCATCAGGCAAGAGTCCTCGGAGGGAGAGGAGTCGTCAGGGATGTCCACAATCTCTGACATCAGCAAGGACCCACTGTCCATAGACACTGGCAGGGAGAGAGCGTCAAACGTGCACAAGACGTGTTTATAAACATATTGCTACACCTTTAATATATGAAACGGCACAGTAGGCCTGTTCACCGGTTCAAATGGAATACTTCACATCAACCAGAGGGAAACAAACAAAAGAAGAAGACCTTCGCCGCTGAATGCAGTAGAGGTGGCTCTCTCTCCTGACAGCTCGTTGCCGTGGGTGTCAAACACCGTTGCCTAGGTAACGAGAGGCCAGGCTTAGCATGGGTCAGAGAACACACCCAGTAAAGACATTCCTTCATGTACACACACACACACACCTGGCTGATGGCTCTCTGCCCCATCACAGCTTCATAAGGCGGAGGACAGTCGGTGGGGTAGAGCGGGACTGGACTCTCCATGGAGCCATTGTAGGTGATGCTACACAATAGCATACACAGCCATATTAGTGCCTTCTGAATGAATCTAACCAATCAGTTGTGTGTGCGTGCGTGCGTGCGTGCGTGCGTGTGTGTGCGTGCGTGCGTGAGTGCGTGTGTCGCACCTCTGGGCGTCTGTCTCCGAGCTGCAGGTGTATTCTGGGGGGTAGTAGGGTGGCGGAGGGATGGGCGGAACAAACTCCTCAAAGTCCATGATGTTGGTCAGGAAGGCATCCTGAGGAGTGGTGCATTCTGGGTTGACTGAGCGGGAGCGGTGAGGGGCCAGCTGGCGAGAGGTGTTGTCAGTTAGATGACCACGACAATAGGCATGCATTATGGGATACTGCTTCCACCTAAATAGACTTTAAATACTGCACTACTGTATGTACTGGAGTACTGGTGCCTCAATCTAATTGATCTGAGAAGCCAGTACTCAGCAGGTTCAATCTTTTATAAAAGAATGACCACATTTCCAATGCTCTGTGTTTGTACTATATATTTGTGTGCTGTTATGCTATGCTATGCTATTAGGGTCACCTAATAATATTACAGCCATAATATTATTTCATAGTATTTTAATATAGGCTAGTAGCCGAATATATAAAAGTAATGTCTAAACTGTACTACTATTACTAACAAATACAGTTAAAATATGCTATTTCTAATAATTTTCAAATGTTATTTAACTTCGGAATATCCTCTTGTGACCGTGTCCCGCAAACTGAACCACAGCCCTATGGGATGTGTGTGTGTGTGTGCGCGTGTGTGTGTGTGTGTGTGTGTGTGTGTGTGTGTGTGTGTGCAGTCACCAGCTGCACGAGGTCCAGTGAGAAGATGTGAATGCTGCAGGTTACAGTGGACAGGGTGCAGATGATGGTGGAGAGGATGCTCAGACCACATGCGCTAAACAGCAGGTCCTACACATGAACACATTGGTGCACACGTGAAGCTCAAACAGATTTACCAGCAGATCAGTGAGATCAGATCAGTGAACCAGGGCCAACACAACCATATGAAGGCATTATTGATGCAAAACATCTGCACATCTGTGACTTGTAGTTGTAGAACAGTCAGACAGTACTTGAGAAGTCACATACAGTATAACTGCTTTAGGAGATCCAAACGATTTGCACCATTTGTGACTGAGTTATATGTAGCAAAAATGTGAGCGTACGAGTTTCTGCATTTGTGACTTGTAGATTTAGATGTGGGCGCCTGCCATGAAGAATTTGAAAAGGTATAACTGTTGTTCTTCTAAGAGTGTGCAACTACTAAAGCAGTTATCTCTGTGACTTCCAATGTACTGATACACACGTGTGACTACTTTTTAACATCACTGTTACGGATGCTCAGGCGTTTTGCACAAATAATACCTTCATACATCCACCCACACACACACACCTTGAGCTGGTGCTTGACGGAGTGGCAGTCGGCACTCAGGTAGAGCACCAGGGTCTCCTCCTCCGTGATGGAGCAGGAGTGGGTGGGGGCACAGCACACACAGAGGCCAGTCTCCACCTTCACACACACACACATAGAGGACCAGTGTAAACGCAGTTCCGTGTACCCCCCCCCCCCCCCCCGATCAGTTCTGTTTCTAAAGGCCAAAGTATAACAAAGTCACAAGGATATTTTACTTTGAAGAGCCTCTTTAAAGTAAAAGACTTGCAATCCTTCAATCCATCCTTTTGAAGATCTGGACTAATGGACAATTGGGGGGGTGGGTGGCCTTTTGTGATCATAATATAAGACTGTATGCCTTGATTCACAATATACACTGCAAACAAATGTATGTTGGATAAAACTGAACCAATAAAAACTATTTAAAAATCAATACCACTGTATGTTTATGCTCCCAGTAGGCTACCACG
>JAOEGT010126942.1:0-11567 GCA_025447795.1 Speoplatyrhinus poulsoni
TGTTTTCATATGTTATGAATATATTTTAATGCCTTTTCCCATAACCTTTGTGATTTTAAAATATCAAAATTAATATCAATATTGCAATTTTCATGATCAATATCGCAATATCACATTTGATCAATATCGTGCACCCCTACCTCCCACACAACAGAGAGAGCACAGCCACACCCTGGTGGGGGTGATGTGGGGGTATTGCCTCACCTCACACAGAATAAGAGCATCAGGTATTCGTGTCAAAACATGGCAGGCCACCTAAACAATGCTCAACAAACAGGTTGCTGAGGCGATCTGCTGGCTGCTGAAACACAAGACAAAGCCGCCTCAGAGGAGGTTGGGTGCCCATGTATGGGAAGAGGGATGGAAGACAGAGGGAGGAGTAGGAGGAGAAGGGAGAGAGAGAGAGAGAGAGAGAGAGAGAGAGAGAGAGAGAGAGAGAGAGACTGGTACAAGGAAGATGTCCAACTGCGACAAGCAGACAAGCAGGTGTAGCTGTTCACGCTGCATAACCACCCGCTGTGCCCAGGAAACGTGGAGGGGGGGGTCAACTCCAAAGCTTGACAGGGGAGCTGCCGCAGTGCCCTTGCACACTCCGCCTTAGGACACAGCGTCTCACATTGTTTGTGCGCGGGTGCGTGTGTGTGTGAACTATTTCCTCACAAGGTTTCCTTCAACTTTTAATATCTCTGGTGGGCCACAGGGGTGCTCTGAGGCACGCAGGCTTGATAAGTTGAAACAGCCACTTTCTTAAAGTGTAATATCTACCGCTGCACTGGGACCTGTGCCTGCGCGGGTCGGCATGGCCTATACGCGCTTCCCGAAAAACGAGGAGGGGTCAATGGTGGTTGGAGATTTGCTGTTGCTCAGCAGTTCACCCTGCAGTGTTTATCCGCAACTGAATGGTGTCTTGTTGGGTCAGCGCTTAGATCCACTGGGTACTGCGTTCAACTCCCAGCTCGGATGAAGTGCGACTGGTACCTGGCTCTTTCCACTACCTAAGACCAGTCTGATCGGAGACCTGAAACTGCCTATGGATAGTATCAAGAACCTGCATAGGCTGGGTTAGATTACATCCCCTGTGACCCACAAAAGCATTAAGCAAGCATATACTGCATGACTATGGTAACAATAGCCAAACAGAGACAGATATGGCAGCTCCTTTTTCAGTATTGTTGGGTGGTAGTAGAGAGGGGAGACAAAAAGAAATAGCTTTTGGCATGGTGCAATTATTTACCCTGGAGCTGTAGATGGGGAAAAAAGAAGTGAAAAGCTTGCTTTTCTGCAGTTTAGATCCAAATGTCATCTCAACCTAGAGTGACGCGCGCTGACAGCTCTGGCAAACACTATTAAAGAGCTGAACTTTGACCCTGCCTAAACCCGCAGATTCTGTTGCTACGGTTATGTCATACTGCAGCACAGACCGAAACAACGCTCCCCGTCAACCATCACTTCTCGCTCAACCGCAGGGCCGACTACAGGTTTCATAGCCCGAAGATTATCTTGCCCAATTGGCTGAGCCGCAGAGAGTAAACAACTTTGGCGGTGGGGAAGGGGGGGATGGGGTTGGGGGGGGTGAAGGAAACGACTGAGGAATATTCATAAAGATTACTCATGCCTGGCTGTCAGCGGCGGTGGCAAATCTGGAAGGTACGGTAATGGTATTGGGCTGACAGATACTGGGGTTGGACTAAATGGACAGGCAGGCATCACAGCGAAACAGACAGTGCTGCATATCTCATCTCCATTTCCATCTTATACATAGTAAACACATCCCTGGTTCAGGCCCACAGTTACACCAATGGGGACAACATCCATCCATGCCGTCGCTTTAAAAACACGATGATCATCGCAACAGGGGCCGCGGCTATTACAGTAATGTGTCGTAGATTACACTTAAATAGAGCATCGTGCTGTTTTGGCCTGACTTGATGTTTTTCTTCTATGAGTCAATAAAACAATTACGGCACGCGCTGCCAACAGAAAGGAAAGAGGGTGCCATATATTTATTTCTGTCACTGATGTGACATGACTTCATCGAGGTCAGCCGCCTGCATACACGGGTTGCGTTCCCATAGCATAATAAGTCGCTGGGGAGGGGAGGGGCTTTTGAGGAGGGGAATGTGTCAAGCAGGGTGAGGCAGCATTGGTTGGGGAGGGGGGGAGAAGTCACGCTAGGTCTCATGCACTTTTTCCTATAACTTGCTAAAAAGCAAAAGTCCAGGACCCTGGCAGCGAAAGTCAGACGACAGCACACTTTCAGCCATAGTTCCTTTGTCGCAAGTCGCCACGGCAGCGACCCTGCCAATCCTTGGGGAGTTTAGAATGCTGTCACACACAGCAGCTGCCGGCTCCCTGAGAAGGATAACCCAGCTTTTAGAAAAGTTGACTTATGAAGCTCTAGCAAAAGTTCAGTCAGGAAGACGACCTGCTTACTTACAAGTTGCTCACGTTCTCAGGAACCAATCTCATGTCTGTCTATATGAATACCTGCTCGCAGTTCCTTCTCTGTGTCACTTCAGATGCTGTGTTTCACACTCATACCACCAACACAGCTCTACCTGTATCATCTCTCGTCTGGATTCTATTGAAGGATTCTCCTCCTTTCTTCATCACAGCCAGTGTCAGGACTCCTCCCAGGGTATTCTTCTGGCCTTATTTATATATGCATATATTAAATATTATCAATGGAGTCGTAATTCCAAAACACTTTATGTTTCACTCATTATGACTGGTCTCTCCTGATTAAACTCTGCGCTACACTCTGCATCCACACAATGAATGTGGATACATTTTCTCAGGTGGTAATGCATCTTAATGAGAACGACGACACTGTTATGTGTGGTGTGGAGAGAGGCTGTTTGTCACCGAGGGAGAAATGATGACGTGCGATAATTACAGGGCATGCAGGTGCCTCCTCAAATGTCCAAGTTGAATACAGATGTTGGCCTCTGTCCCCTGTGCTAAGGATGCATGTCTAGAAGCGAGCAAATTACCGAGCGAGTGTCTAAGTGTGTTAAGTGACCGCGTAGAGCATTGCTGTCATTCCTGATGGCAACCCTCCATCTGTCCGGTAATGATGTTCTGTCTTAAGGGGAACAATTCCACACACTTCTAACACCTGGCCAAGTAAACTTGATCCTTGTTTTGTTTTTTTCTCTCTCTCCCAAACCCCCGTGGGTGCAGACCGAGGCAATCTGGCAGTGCTGTCAGGCCTATTAACAACAGCCCGGTGGCGACAGTTAGACAGATACTGCAGCGGGAGAGTAGGAGAGGAGCGCGTCGCAGCAGATTAACGTCAGCAGCCCCACAAGAGGCGGTGGTGGTGATGTCGCGATGGGGGCACAGTATGGCTACACGTCACTGTCACTCCAGCCAGCACGCCACCACCAGTTCACACAGTCACACGCGTGGCCATGCACGCTTCTTCACGTAGACACAGAGAACCCACCGGTCTGCCATAGCCAGTGAAGCGCATGGCCTATCTCTCCCTACCAGAATCTCCCTATAGCACAATCTCTTTATTGGCCAAACACAGATTTGCTGCACCAGCCTCTCATCCCGGGTCGATAAGACAAAATAATTTGTAGATAAACAGAAATAATCAAACTGACGCAATATGTCATACAACTCACAAAGCCGTTTAGCTATTTGGGAAGCTAAAAACTTTTAAATAGTTTGAAGGCCACTAAGTCAGTGATTAAAAGTAAATCTTGTACGTTTTTAAGTCGGTTTGACACCGTGGCTTTAATGCTAATGCCTCCTTGCCAATAAGCGTGGTAGGCAAAATCTAAATGACAAACAGAATAACTAGCTGGGGAGCAACAGCCGAGGCAATTAAAATAGCTAGAACGCCATTAAAGATGTGGAGCAGCAACAGCCTCATTGACTCATACCTCAGCGTAGCAGCTTTGCGCAGACTGGATCAGTTAGCATGTCCTTGTACGAGCTGTCCAAGCATACAGTTAAACTAAATGCATTTCAATTGCTGGGAAACCGACACCCAATCCATGTAAACAAGTTATTGCTAAAGGTACACTCCTTGATTGTGTACCTTGAACACCAAGTATTTGAATTGAAATATACTGTAGCCTATGCCTGAAGGGCCATATCTAATTTATGTTGCTTAATTCAATTGTACTGTACCTGGTTTCCCTGACAATAGTGTAGTAATAATGAGCCCTTCGAAGTTCAGTATTACCCTTAAGAAGCATTTCTATAATTTGTACATGGTGTTATTTGCAGTAAATAGTTTGTTCTGGGTGGGTGGGTGGATAAAGTAATGCATTTCAGTTATGTTTTTCTTCAGCAAAAACAGGAAGGACCTTATTACAATACTTTGGAACAAAATAGCTTTCTAATTTACTTCCACTGCAAACCTGCAATTCACTGTCGTACTAAAGCATCCCATTTTATTCCAATCTTCAAAGAACAATCACTTTTCTTCACATAAATGTTCTCTACACATTCCTGCAGCGAAAAAAAGCTTTGTGGGCAGTTTTCTGTTCAAATCAAGTAGGATTCAGACAGCTGTAAACGACAGAAAAGTTCTGATCGGCCACCTCCTCATACAGCAACGGGGTCCATTTACTTGTGCTGCTTTCTCAATAACCTCTCTCTCTCCAAACTCCAATCACAGAGAGCTCAACAGCATGCCAGTGGTGTGAGTGGTGTGAGTGGGAGCTGTCTGTTCATTCTGCCTCTGAGATTACATTACATTCTTGCTTCAGCTCTTCTGAACCCAGACTAACATGGTCCGTTTGCACTTATCAAACACACTGGGCTTCACCGCAGCAAATCACTCCATCACACACTCTGTGTAGGTGAACACACGTTCAGGGGTCTCCAGAGACAAATCAAATACAGACAGTATTTATATACAGTCTGAGAAAGGCTTCTGTAGAATCTATACACTGCACACTGTACAGATACACAATTATCTGTGTGTGCGTGTGTGTGTGTGAGTATGTGTTTGTGTGCCCGTGAGTGGATGTGTGTGTGTGTGTGTGTGTGTGTGTGTGTTCGTTGCCTTAACCAAGGGCATATATAACTAGACTTTTGACTGTAGGGAATGGAGTCCATCTGTTCAACAACCTGTGACTCTAAGAATGGTGTTGCTAGCTGTGTAACAGACACCCAGAGCCAGAGTATTTATATCATAGCTGCAACATTCACATGCGTTCCCCCAGACATTCTTGAGGTAAATGCTGCACCATGTGTGACAGAGGATTTGCAGTTACTCAGTCACACAGTGAAAGTGCAGTGAAAATTAGGCATTTATCAAAGGAAGTGTTCAATGAGGCCTCAATTCTGATCTCAAATATTAAACGGTCTACACAACAGCATTCTACAAGTGAATATGTTATAATGCATTCCTATATCATCTATTTATATTTAAATATATATGTGATCCTCATCGTGACACCTCATAAAAGTTCTGTATGGCAAACGCTAGATTGTTCTGCTTGAGATGATAAAGTGGAGAGAAAAAAAGAGAGAGAGTGTGAGAAAGAGAGAGAGAGAGAGAGAGAGAGAGAGAGAGAGAGAGAGAGAGAGACTAACACTGAAAAAGCTCTCTTGGTTTACGGTATTCAAATAATCAATTACTCTCATGTTTGTCCATTATTAACATGCGTTTATTTCTTTGATCTGATCTTGACATAGCTGGAACTCTATTAAATTAGATGACCGATTCATCACTCCCACTGGATGATCACTTCATAGCCTACAGTATGTATCACATTTTCACACGTTCTACAACTCATAATGAGCCAATCTAAAAAACAGACGGCCTGTACTTAGGAGAGGTGCCCAGCCAGTAAAGCGATACTCTCGTGATTGCCAAGCTGTCAACACACACAAACACAACTTTATAAGTTATGATTGTCCTATCAGGACTGAGATATCTGGTTCACGTACGTGTAGCCACGTTGTGTAACAAACGTGTAACAAAATGTAATTTGAGTAGCACAGACCCCAAACATAACGCAAAATTAGGGGTAACTTCAAAATATGTTTTACCTGTTGGTCCTTCCATACTATCGGCATAGATCCTGGCGGTCAGTATCATTAGAAAAACTGTAGAATACATGTTGTCGATAGAAGTCCGGGTCGTCTTTGAGAATGAAATCCTAAAGGAAACTCCGGCAGTGATGTGGAGAAGTTGTGCACTCTGCTCCATTCATCGCTGAATCCTTGGTGATGCGGTGATGGGTCCCTCCACGACCTACACACGCAACATTTGTGCCTCCACAACTGACGCAAGGGTAAAGAATAAAAAAACGCTGCTCCTGCACACTTGGCTCCTACTTTTGCAACGTCAAGCAGGTGCGTGTGAGTACAGGTCTAGGGCGCCTCCATGTGGCAGCAGTGGTATTTGTCCAACATTTAGCAGAGTACTGCTAAATCTACTAGGGTACTACTGTAGCCTTCTTGAATTCTCGTTATTATTAATTAATGTATCATCAAAATGATATAGCACGTTTTTGAAAAATAAGCATACTGTACATCTAATAAGATATACGTATTCACCATTGCGTGGCCGCCATGACACTATAGGACACGTGGCTGTAAAACTAACACATAACTATAGGACCCAGAGGTGCACTACAGATTCAAAGAATATCAAAACGCATACATTTACATAAATCAAAAGACTGAATAGTCTAAGCAAATGTAATTAATGCTTTGTGAATAAACGGCTTATTAGTTGTTGAGTATCTCCTGTTTATCAGTTATACTGTAAATGTGCTGAATTGACTTTGATATGTGTCTGCCAGCTCATTCAGGACAGAATGGTTGGAGTAGCCTAAATCTGAAATATTGATTTGCTAGCAGGCTCACAACAACATAGACGATGAAGCTTCACAGTCTGAGAAATAGCCTACTTTGGGGGAATACAAATATAGAATGTTTTTATTTTATTTTATTCCTGACCTGTTTTGTGTGTGAAACATGCCAACCACAGCAGTATCAAGTATTGTTGGCAGAAAGCAATAGGTCTACATTATTTATGTTGTTTGTTTCCCTGAGCTCCCATAATATGAAGTGAATGTAAACAATATAGCCTGTCTATTGAAACGGGAGGGAATTCAGTATCTGTAGTGAAGAAACATTATGTTACTGTAAGACTAACCATGACCTGGTTTCTCTTCACTTTTGTTAATTAATTCCATAGGGTCCATAGGATTTTGAACCAACTGCGTAGGCCTAATTTGGAAACATTAACTTTCCAATAGTTTCAAAAAGAAAAGTAACATTAGAACAGCAGAAAATGTGAGCACAAACTGTGTCTACAATGTAGCTACAGGAGCGCATGATGCCAGTTTTGCAGGAAAAACATTTCCATTTAGGAAAGCGATGTATAGCTGTTGCAACATGTATACAGTAGCCTAGTTTGAGAGAAGACATTTCATTTTTATTATAACAGATAGCCCCAGAATTAGCCTACACACCGTAAGAAGGCCAACTGTTTTGATGTCCTTTGTCACACAAACTTAGAAACATCTTATAGTTATAGAGTTATAGGCCGATTTTACATGTTGCCTATTTGCCTTTTGAGTCAGAAGGAGGGAAACTATCAACAGGCAGAGCAGCACAGACGTCCGAATAGGAAGGAAGGAAGGAAGGAAGGAAGGAAGGAAGGAAGGAAGGAAGGAAGGAAGGAAGGAAGGCACATTGACAGTGGTGTGACGAAGTGTGTGGAGGAGAGGAGAGAGGGAGAGAGGGAGAGAGGAGGGTGGACAGGGGTGGCAGCATCAGCACTACTCACAGCAGAATCCTAAACGGAGATGCGTTGCCGTGACTACGTGTGCTCAGCCCCTCGCTCTGAATGCCCCCCCCTCCTCCTTAACCCCATCAGTACCCCCGGCAGGACGTGGAAAGTATCTCCATGCAAAACAGGTGCACTGTCTCTCCCCATGCAGCCAGACTGCTACTCCAGGGGTCAGCATGTACACTCTCAATTGTACAACACACACACGCACACGCACACACACACACGCACGCACACACACACGCACACACACACACACGCACGCACACACGCACACGCACACACACACACGCACGCACACACACATGCACACACACACACACTTAGAACGCCACACCTACTGCATAATGTACACACAATTAATAAGCACACAAACATACAGAAACCAATAGCTCACATGAAAGTTGACCAAGTTCACCATCCACTTTGCAATCATTTATCCCTATAACCTGCAAGGCGCTCAAACACGCACGCACACACACACACACACACACACGCTCGCACGCACGCACGCACACGTGCAGCCCCACTTCGTACCCTTTGTACATAAAAGCCGTCAAATGTCAGACGCTTGCCTCAAATGCCTACGGTGTAAAGATTAACAGCGTATGCGATTAATCGCCATGGAGACGGCTCGTTGAGAAGGGTCACATTTGGCACTGCATTACTATTCCCGGTGGAAGCAGTTTCCCCAACTCAGGTGGTAGAAAACACAGACCACAAACAGTCTGGCCACAGCAGAGATCCACACAATACTGATCTGCCTTGGTGTCGGGGACCCATAACTCCGCCCAGAGCCATGGAGGGGGCATGGGGGTCTTACCTGGCTATTGCTTGATAGAAGAGCTCAAAATCCTAAATATTAGGCCCGTTTAGGAGTGGGTGTGAAATAGATGTTTATTGTGGTTGTGTGTGAGATGTACAACACTGGCTGTGATTTATCACCCAGAATGGCTTGTCGGTTATGATTTGGTGGGCATGCTGCAAATGACAGTCCTGCTTGTTGCGTGATACAGAAATAATATTACATAGGCATATCTCTCTCTCCCGCACACACACACACACACACGTCAAGTCTAGTCCATCCCTTCCAGGACAGCCAGGATGCTGGGATACTGAGTGGGGCGAAACAGTGTTACATAATAGGTGCATTGTGTAACACTGACAGACATGTACTTGTGTGACCATGGACTTATACTTATCCTTCTGCCCAAGTGTTGTTATAGCACAGCTTGCAGTCTTATTTATCTTGATGTGGTCATTTCAGATAAACCACAGACTCGTCCTGCAATGACAGAACCATACACTGAATCTCTATATGGTTGAAACATCCAGTGTAGTGGCGTAACAAATTGGGAACCGGATGTGAAGAAACATTGCTGGCTCATAATATTGTAATACAAATAATGACATGCTACAGTAGTAACCGTACAACTGGCAATAAGATTGTTTGGCCGCAATTCTGTTTTTCCAAACTGTTTTATCTGTGCTTGTCCTTGCACCCTCCCATATACACACATATACCGTTCTCACAAACACACACACACATGCACGCTTTCTATCTTGTGTGCCTGTCTTATCTCAGTGAGCCATACAAATTCAAATGATCCATGTCATAAATGAGAGGAGCTAGTCTACTGAGTGACTTCATTGCCCACTTTTCATCAAGAGGGAACTATACAAGACTCCACACTTGAAATGCTCTTCGTCAGTCACCCATTCCTTTGTTTCTCTGAATATACATACCACAATAGCAGTCATTGATGTATGAATTCATCTTTCATTTCCTGGGGCATCCTTCTCTCTCTATTTGGTTTCCCCAAAGCCCTCCGCAATAGAACATACTATTATGCTTTCCTCTCACATTATTCTGTTATATTCATATGTAAATGTTAAATATGAATACATGTATTTGTTAATAATAAAAAAAGTTAAATATTTATATTGTATATCCTGTTCTTATCTCATGTCAATTGCCTATAATAATTGCACAACAAAAAAGTGAAAATATATCACTGTTAGGTATAAGCGATTGTAAAATAATACACTTTTTGTCAAATTCACCATCTCACAATTTAGCGTTCTCCGTGCGTGCTGGAAAAATAATCTGATACTTCCACACCACAATGGTTCTGTAAACAAAGAGGTGCAGACCATACACAACAACAATATAGCCTTCTCAATGTGTTTCCAATGTGTGGGACAGATACAGCATTGAATGGAGAGGGGTTTCTGTTTTGATCAAATTCAAATATCACAAGCTTTCTCCAGAATGGTAAATATGGTAAATGGACTGCATTTATACAGAGCTTTTCAAACCTTCCAGCCACTCAAAGCTTTACAGTATTGCCTCGCATTCACACCCATTCACACACATTCATACACATGCTGGTGTCAGCCATGCAAGGTGCCACCAGTCTCAGCCTCTTCCGCCCATTAGCATTACGCACACAAGCAACTCTGTGCTGAACGTCTGATGCTCTGCATTAGGTGGCACCTGACCACCGGGAGCAGTTAGGCTTAGGTGTCTTGCTCAAGGACACCTCGACACTTGGCGGGGTTCGAACCAACAACCAATGTTTAAATGAAATTATGCAGTAAATTCCAACTCTACACAGTAGCCTGCCTATATTCTATGTATGTAGATATATATAATATATCTACATATATAATATGTAGGCTAATATGGGCTAAATAAAAATCAACAATCAAGACAATCAAAACAATATAAAAGGTTTAGGCTAATTCAATCACAATAGTGTAAATATTGTGATAATTCCGGGACAGTCTACCCACCTCTTTTCTCCACAGGATGAAAGAGGATAACAGTGCATGTAACATCAGTATACTCACGCTATGTTCTCTTGTAATGACCTGCAGTTCCGTTGCCATGGAAATTCCTAGCCTTCAGTCTGTCATAGGTTTATTAGGGCACGGGATCGCGGTCCCTCGGTAAACAGTGAGATAAGAAGTGATGCGAGAAAGACATTTTGGCACAAAGGATTTAAAAATGGATGGTTCACAATAGACGTGGTCAATAGAAAATGATTTATGGTGATGCTGCTTCTCAAGCGTAGATTGGTCACCTTACAGAGGCAGATACAAACGGGAGGCAGGTACACTCTTTGCATGAAAGACAAGGTGGTGGTCCCCAGCCACTCACCATGACCGCGTGTAAACAAAAACGCCTCTATCTCCCTTAGCTGACTGATGGGGTCTACACCTCTGTCCGTCTCCACAGCTCTATCTATCCTTCACAGGGCCCTCTCGTTTCCTTTCGCTCTCCTCTTGTCAGAGTGCTCCTGGAAAGTCACACCTTCCATCTGAAGCGTGTGCATTCTGCGGCGCACACACCGCGGTGCGGGGACGCGGGATGCTACAAGCATGTCATGTGCCACGTCCTTCTCCATTCCCGCGGATTCTCGGAATCAGACAAGGTCGGTTCCTCCTGAACGTGCAATGCTTACAGCGAATTGTCCCCACAGCCAATACAATTCTCACCTTGAAAAACCAGTGGGTCTCTCTGAGAACCTATAAGGAAGAGTGCACCAGTCTGTAAAACATGTCATGCTTCTCAGACACGTTACATTTATTTTGGGGTTGCACAGGGGAGTTGCCTTGGCCCACTAAAATGATCGTCATACATGCTGCCACTTAATGACATCATTAGGAAGCACAATGCATGTTTCTCAGTCGGAAACGGATGGAGTGCCTACTCCAGGTGGGGAATGAGTCCTTATCCCAAGTGAAGGAGTTTAAGTACCTCGGGGTCTTGTTCGCGAGTGAGGGGACTATG
>JAOEGT010126953.1:0-11567 GCA_025447795.1 Speoplatyrhinus poulsoni
CCAGACAACACAGCCCTCAGGTTCATAGGGGCACCCAAACCTCTCCACCACGATAAGGTGATGGTTCCCGGAGAAGATTTTTACTAACCAACATATATTTGACCTGTTAGTAAGGTAAATACTGTCTATCTAATTCACTCTTCATGTTATGTGGTCTCTGTGAGGCTTTTGATGATGGACTGTGATTCTGATGAAGGCTATGTTCTGATCAGCCTGCAAAGCGAAGTAGTCTCCTTTGGATGCAGCTTACACGATTGTCATTCTAAATTGGTATAGATGGAGGTACTGCCATAACATGGTATGGGTCATACATTTCTAATGTACTCTATGGTGGCCCTGTAGGAGTCACAGCTTCTTCTGACATGAAACTGGACCCAGATATCTGGGACAACAAGACCATCACGAGTGGCCTCAAGAATTACCTCAGGTATCTCACACACCAGCTTTCTCAAGTACAGCTCATGGCTTGTAAATGCTGACTTTACCATTATATTAAATGTACATATATTTCCATGTATTTCTTGCAGGTGTTTGGCAGAACCTCTCATGACCTATAGACTGCATAAAGATTTCATCAAAGCTGCTAGTAAGATCAATATTGCCCATATTATTGACATTTGCTTGTGCACTTCTTCTAACACGCGGTAATGGAAAGGTGTACTTTGCATTCCGTTTAACAGAGTCTGATGACCAGAGTTACCGTGTAAGAGCCATTCACGCTCTTGTTCACAAACTTCCAGACAAAAATAAAGAAATGTTGGAACTCTTGACCAATCACCTTCTCAAGTATGTCTTTTTATTATGCTTGACTAGTGATACATTTTACACAATGTTGTAACAATACATGTATATGCAAATTTATGCAATTAATTATTAGAAGAAAAAAAACATTTCAAAAACCTTCAGATTGTTTAATGACTTTTAAGGCCATCCTTTCCAATTGCATTGAGAAGTGGAGTTACATGTTTCACAGAGGTGGTTTCTAATGAGACTGAATTTCAAACCTAATGTTGTAAATTTTCAGACATAATATAATAGTTTACTGTACTATTACATACTGTATCTTGAGAGTTAACGCACACATGGCATTTGCGTACAGGATCTCCACTCACAGTGGTGAAAACATGATGACGGTGTCTAACCTCGGCATGATCTTTGGTCCCACACTGATGAGATCACAGGAAGAGACGGTGGCAGCCATGATGAACATCAAGTTCCAGAATATTGTGGTCGAGATTATCATTGAAAACCACAATAAGGTATACACACACACGCACACACACGCAATCCATGGTGAGAGAGATATGGATTCATAGAGAGAGGTGACTGTGTGTGTGTGTGTTGCTGCTTCAGATTTTTAAAGAAGCCCCAGAGCTGTCATTCCCACTGCCACAGACCACGTCTTCTCGATCGGCCCCTCGAAGGAGCAAGGCCATCTGTCTGTCATCAGGGAAGAGGAGGGCCCGCCTCTACCCTCCTGCCCTGTGCCTGGCAGACAATGACAGTAGGTCAAGTTGTGTAATGTGTCGGGAGGGACGTGGCACATACACATCCTTAAGGGCATGCTGTCATGCGCTACCACGAATGCAAACGTCCAGCAAGACCAGACAATGAACGGATACTGCAGTGTTAGCTGCTGTTCTTGCATTCCCCCATAATGCATCTGTCCCTGTCTCCCGCCAGGCGACACGTTCAGCAGCAGCCCCAGTGCCACTCCCATGGGCAGCCAGGAATCTCTCTCCTCCCACTCCTCTGAGAAGAATGGAGTGTCTCCCACCTCGCCTCCCGGCTCTCCTGCCGCCGTGCCCCCCTCCACCTCCTCCACCACCACCGCCGCTCTCTCCTGCTCCGCCAACGGCACGGAGCCGGCCAGACCGCCGGGCTGCGCGGGCTCCCTCCACCTCAAACCTCCCCGTTCCAGGGCCTCCGGCCAGCGCTCCTCCACCGTGGGCTCCTCCACCGTGGGCTCCTCCACCGCCTCCTTGCACTCGGCATTGGAAGCCAGTGCGTCCGTCAAAAAGAGCCCGACCGCCTCCTCTGTGTCAACCGCGAAGCAGCCGAGGACTCCTTCCAGAGCCTCCTTCTCCTCCTCCTGCTCCGCCTTCCCTCAGCAGGGGGTTGAGGTGAAGCTCTCCCCTCCCCCTCCCTCCTCCTGCTCCTCCCTCGGGGGGAGCGGGGCTGTGAGCAGCGCCCCCTCCACGGAGCAGAATGCCACCTCCTGTAGCTCCTCCTCCAGGAGGGCCTCCTCTTCGTCCTCATCCTCCTCGTCCTTGTTCCCCTACCCTCTGTCCACGTCCTCCTCGCTCACATCGCTTCACATCTCCGAGGGTGCGTATTCGGGATTGGGCCACTTAGCCCGACCTGCCCCCTAGTCTGCCCCCTATTGGTCTGGAATTCATTTGTTCATTAATTAATATCGTTGTGATATGCGACCATGGCAACACGATGGCCACCATAGGGGTGAGGGGGGGGGGGCATTCTATAGATCTCTATTGATTTCTCATTGCATTAAGTTAAGCTAACGTCATTTCTGACTTTTGCCAAAATACTGAAACATACCTAAAAGCTGTATGTTTGTTAAAGCTGGGTTTATACGGTAATTAACCCAGAACTAAGATTTTAAAAGCTGTAAAACCGACAAATCTAGGTTTTAAAGAGAAAAGTAGATGCAGGCAAAAGGATATGAGCCATATCTGACACTGAATATGCCTTTGTGTGGTGATTGGCTGACATTGCATGCCATAGTAATCCTTTGACATGGTGAAATATTCAAGCTTTTATCAGGTAAAGCAATTTAGCATATTGTGGTGCCGTCTACCCGGGCGTAGTCTTTAATGCAATATGACGTGGACTTTGTCCATAGAAATATACAGTATATAGGCTCTGTCTCTAGTGCCTGTATCCAGTTTCATCTCCTTAAAGACTACTTTTTTGGTTTGAAAGCTTATAAAAACATAATTCTAGGTTGGTTACCGTGTAGGTAGTGCATCATGTTACACAGTTTTTAGGAATGTTTCAGGTATTTGGTCAGAAATCAGACAGATCAGTCTGAAAGGATGTTGTCTGAGCTTAACGCAATGCAAAATCAATTAGTCAGACAGTTATAAAATGCAATGCAATGCAGCCAATCATGAAACAAAGTCTCGCTGTATATGAAAATTCTAAAGACAGAAAGTGATGCCAGACCTCTTAGTGGGCAACAGGACTGCAGGGGGGGGGGAGATTGAATGCTAACAAGCTTGAGTTTAAATCCCTCTTCAGTTTCACTGGTCTGTCCTTATCTTAAGCTTTAAACTGCAGGACAATTTAGCCAGTAGGCCATTGAGGTTGACAGACGATTTTCAAGATTTCCTTTAAAATTATTATTTAAAAAAATGTTATGCGTTTATGGTATGTACTGTAATTGAGACATTTTGCAATAAAGTTGGCAATCCAAAAGCTTGTCAGCTGATTTGATATGCTTGTGAATAATGCTTATTAAATGAAGTTAATATTGGATATTTTTTAATAATAAATAATATTAACTAGTGTGTCACACTTTTCTTTTTTCTTTTTCTAATTCCCTTCAGATTACAAGAGCTGTCACGGCTCGGTACAGAGTCTGATGTCACTGGAGCCCAAAGACGGCACGCTTAAGGCATCACACAAACGCTCCGGTTCTGACCTGGCCCCCAAACTCTCCGCTGCCAACGGCTGCCAGAAGCCAGGATCCATGTAAGCATCCACACCTTCCAGGTCCAAGTACAAGCAATGGTTTATACAGTAGCCATGTGAAGGAAGCACGTTTGATATTCACTACGCGTGTGTGTGTGCGTGTCTTCCACATGCAGAGCATCAGCGCGTCAGAGTGGATTATTCTCTTCAGCTCTAGATGTTTGCACAAGAGGAAGGTATGGTTACTGTACATGTGACCCATGTTTCTACCTTTGTACCCAATCAAATGATTGGATATAAATGCAAACTACATAAAATGCTAAACTACATAAACGTCTTCAGGATTTGTTGAAATCATCCTTCTAAACAACCGCTGCTCTTATTTATTATCTGTCTGCCAGGGAAGCCAAGGCCTTGTACTCCTGCGAGGCAGAGCACAGCCACGAGCTCAATTTTCCACAGGGGGCGCTGTTCTGTAATGGTAGACACACACACACACACACAAACACACACACACACACACACCTCTGACCCCTGTCTGTCAGCAGAGATGCTGAGGTCTGTTGTGTATTGTTTTTGTGCAGTGTATCCATCTGTGGAACCGGGCTGGCTTCAGGCGACTTACAAAGGCAGAACAGGCCTCATACCCGAAAACTATATAATGTATATTTGACAATGCATTGAGAACAGGCTTGTTACAATTTAAATAACACAAAGCTTGATGTTTAAATACTGTAATGTAGACGCAAACTGCACATATTATATTGTGCTGCAGATAACAGATGTAATATATTTATCATAAGAATATTTTTGTTATGTAGTGTATGACTACTGTCTAGATAAACTGTAAATTCAGTTATGTATTTGTGTATCAGCTGCTAAATATATAATGTCTGATTTAATAGACTAAACTTTAATAACCTTAATTGTACTTAATTTGAACACATTTGTTATGTTCAATAAATTGCGTGAAGCGGTTTGCTCACGTGTCAAATTGTTTTGTTTTTTTGTCAAAGAAAACAACTATTTACTTTATGACATCTGGAAACCCAAACCTCAACGTACCTGTCTAGGTTTCTATGAGCCTTTGAACAGGTTTTAGTTAGCCACAATGGTCTACTCTAGACTATAGGCTTATCTGTCACAAGCCTGTCTATTTAAATGTATTAATTTACATTCATTTGGCATTTTTCCGGCTTGTTGGTATACTAGGAAAAACACTGCTCTTCAATTTCAACATATGGCCTCATTAAAGGACAAAACAATTGTTTATAACAAAAACCATGTATTTAAATACTTTGTATTGGCACTCAAAAGCATAAACGACTATATAAAATGTTTATTGCTGTGTGGTAATGAGGTAAAGATGAATTAAAGCCACTACAGACAAAACTTTAATTGATCATTGTAAGATAGGTTTGTGTTGTACGTTGTGGTTTGTAGCGTTGACATTATTTATATTGAGTCAAAGGCTGTATAGGCTTTAATGTATAATGATTATTATTATATTGACTGTGTGCGTGTGTGCATGTCTGTAAAGGGCAGTAAGTATGTATGTTGCTATGTTAGGTTGATATCTCCTAGTCTCTTCAACAAACCCTCCAGTGTCTCCATATTCTGAGATTTTTCCTCCAGCAGCTCATAGCGTAGACTAGAAATGTCCTGTTTGATCTCCTTCAGCTCTCCTGGAGAAAGTCACAAGTCAATCAGTACAAATGTGAATATAATAAAATAGGACCAGATAAATAGCACTTTTATTATGACAAAATTACAACACATAATTGGCTATATGCAAAATGGTGGCCACTCTGGTCGTGACATGCAACTGCATTCTGTGACATTTTGCTGTAGTGGTGGTATATTGTCCATGACATGTTACTGGAAACACCGACACTCCCTATACATAGCTAGGCTATATCTCCCTAAACCTGTATTTAAGGGGTCAAAATAAACACGTATTAGAACCTTAAATCTGTTCTCTGATGACATTTGGTCATTAAGTTAATTTTAAAAGGAAGCAGATGGTTTAAATACAGACAGATTCAGTTGTAGGATTACACTCTTACCTTCTGTGATCTCATCGCTCTCTCTATCGGCCTGGGCTTTGATGATGTAGCGCTTTATTAGTCGCTTCATGATCTTCTGTAACAATCAGATATGACTTTAATATGTCAAAATATTGCAAAATACAGTATATGATTTTATGGTTGTTTATTATCTATGATAGCGTGTGCATAAATTATATGTTTACTTTAACAGTAAACGGTTATGCTATTAAAGCTCTTTAGTTTAAGGGAATTGTGTCAAACATTTGAAGATTGAAAATTGGCTCGCTCTAGAGTAGACACATTTTCAATATGGCATACCTGGTATCGTGTATGTCTTGTTGGCATTCCATATCCTGAACTTTTACTGTCCTCAAGCTGGAAAATTAGCTGAAGTTATTCTCTCACAAAAGCTCTGCACACAAATATTATGCAGAATTCTGTTGTGTAATGGTTAAACTATGCCTCAAGAATGGAATGTTGTTTGCTTATGATGACCTATGTCCAGCTACTGACAAATATACCAATGATAAGTCACTTTGGAAAAAGTTGTCTGTAAAATGCTGTAAACGTAAAAAATGTAATTCTTATGATAGCATATTAAATACCATACGCTGACTACGGTAGTAGTCAGTTACCGCTGTAGTATTTTTCTCTCTGCAGTTACTCTGCATTACTTTATTCTTTCTGCCTTTACTGTAGGCCTATACTAAATATATTTTTACGTTACATACTGTATATGCAGACAGATTCCCAATTAAACATTTATGTGTATATGGACATATATGCATTTCGTGTTTGCATTATACTTATATTTAAACATGTTAAAGCAAGAACATTAAATAAAGTTCTCACCACGCTATGTGAAGGTTTTGAAAAACACTGTGCTGTCCTCCACTGCTATGAACTACTGTCTTACTTTATGTTATATACTAGCCTGCAGCCGTATCACCTGATTGAGCTGTGCCTGGTCCATGTTGCTGCCCAACCTAGCTAAGCAATGAAGCAGAAGAGCTTTGGTGCCAGTGGCCAGGCCTATCATAGCCTTAGGACTGGGCACCAGGTTAAAAGGCACTGGAAGAGTCCTGCCCTCCTCAAAGTAAGAGAACCACAGTTTGGCACGAGCAAACTTCCACTCCACATCCGCATCATCCTAATGAAATAAAAGCCATATAGGGATGGGGTCAATTAGTGGTGTTCAGTGGGAATCAACTGTGATGTGTAAATAAATATCTGAACAATGGGTCATGGGCTCCACCCTGGTGTTGGCCTATTTGTAAGTATCCTTGAGCAAAATGATCCTCAATACTGTACTTTTCTTGATTCACTTTGAGCCAATGTGTCACCATCACTACAAACATCTTTAACATTGAAAATAAACAGCAATTAAATCTCAAATGTAATAATTCAATCTTCACATTAGGCCATTTGCTGGGATACATTCTATAACAAAAATGTAAGCATGCACATGGTGAGGGATGGCACCGATACAATACTGAGATTGGAAATTGGTCCGATACTGACTCAAATAGCTGGATCTTATCGGTGACAATTGGACAGTTCTAACGATATATGGGGCTGGAAAAATAGAGATTCGCTGTCATTTACTTTGCAACTTTGTACTCAGTATCGGCCAATACCCAAAGTGCCGGTATCTGTATCGGTATCAGGACTGGAAAAAACTGGATCCTGCCATCCCTAAGAACAACATAGTTGATGTCTGAGTGACATACCTCAATCTCCTGGAAAGAGCTGTTAATCATGGCGATAAGCATGTTCAACAGCACTATCACCATGGTGACGTTGTACACTCCATACAGCACGTAACCAGTGTTCTCGATGAACTTGTGATCGTTGTTGATCACAACAGACCTGACCTCTGACAGGCCAAATATGGCCCAGAACAATGTCTTGAAGCTCTCCTCCAGCCTACAGTGAGGGCAAAGATAAATGAAATGTTACTTGAAGCATGACATGGGTGTCTGTGTGTTACAGTAATTAGGACAGCTGGCCCGCATCATTAATTACTCTGTTCGTTTGTTGAATGTGTTTACAAGCACGGCCATATGTACAGCATTGCATGTACATATGTGTGTGTGTGTGTGTGTGTGTGTGTGTGTGTGAGTTGTAAATGAATGTCTGTCTGTGTGAGTAATTGTGTGAACATGCTTACATGTATGTGGGTGATTTGTTTGCATGAATACATGTGTGTGTGTTACATGCATGGGTGTGCACTGTATGTGTGTGTGTGTGTGTGTGTGTGTGTGTGTGTTCGCGTCCGTGCACAAGCACGTGTGTGTGTGTGTGCGTGCGTGTGCATATCTCACGTAGTGAAGGCGTCGTTCTGTTTAGCCCCTAGGTAGTAGGAGTATAGGTTGAACATGCCAATCATGAAGGCCAGGAAGACCAAGATGAAGATGACCATGAACTTCAGAATGTCCTTCACCGTCCTGCCCAGGGAGATCTGGAGTGGGCCGAAGCTCTCATTGGCTGGGAGGATATACGCAATTCTAGAGAAGCTCAGCACCACTGCAACTGCATAGAGACCCTCTGAGATGAGCTGGGGGTCCGAGGGCAGCCAGTAGATACGGGCTGTTAACAGAGTGACAACAAGTGATTCATATATTAACAGGTTATATACAACATGACATGTACCATCTCCAACAGTCCAGATGCCCCAATATTTTGATAAAGGTTTTAGCGGCAGGACATATTGCAGGGGTTATTGCACATATTGCACAGATTATTACCTGTGCTATGAACATTTAATTTCCAAAACCATTTAATGAACCAATCAGAATGAAATCCCTTCATTAGGACTGTGTTACCATGATAATAACAATAATGTAAGGCAGGGGTCTGCAGCCTTTACTATCAAAAGAGCCATTTGTGCCCAAAACATTTTTATATTTATTTGTCTGGAGCTGCAGAAAATATTATATAAGTTATCAACATTAGACCTAAATGAGAATGAATTCCCATCTTCCCATGGCTTAGGAAGACTGCGGGGACAGGAACTGTTAGGGGGGTGCGGGGGCATTCTCCCCTGCAAAGATATATTTAAAATAAATCAATTAAATACCATTTTCTGGTGAAAAATAGAATATACTAGCCTATGCCCAACTACTGTGCACTGACAATTTTGAATGGATGAAATCCATTTGGATACTGGTGAAATCAGAGGACACAGGTTGTCGATTTAAAATATAATTTGAGATTATATTTTTGAGTGGAACAAAACCTTAGATTAAGTTCTATATGATGTTAGTCAAAGCCACAGGGAGCCACTGTAGAGGCTCAGGAGCCGCAGGTTGCAGACCCCTGATCTAAAAGGTAATGTGTTAACATTGGTGCACTCACCCAATGTAAAGTAATGGATCTCTGGAGGTAGTGTAACATTAATGAGGGTTGTGTAATGTGTGTGTACATAGGCCTGGGCCAAGTGGGCATGGTTTAATGCACAGAAGCGACAACTAAAGGAAGCCAGGAAGATTGCCAGCATCCCAAAGTCTAGATAATTCCATGGTTCTAGTAGGTACTCTCCTGGGCCTTGACTCCAGATCTCTTTCACCTCTGCCCAGATCATACCTGCGCATGTAAAGGGACCAATACACATGACAAAACATGGGATAAGTCAAAACGACATACTACATAAAGACATAGTCACATTGAGAATGTAAGCATCTCAAAAGTTCTGTATTCAAATCACAATATCAGCGGAGCCAGTTGTTGAATCAAACTCTTGCCGAAGCAGAAGAGTGAAAACATAATTTACATTGAGAAAAGGCTTTAGTGCTTTAATTTGCTCCTCTAATCAATTCTAGGCTAATAAAACTGATGTTATTGTAGCATTTTTTTATAGCATATACATTTTTTGTAAGAAACATAAGGTAGAAAGAAATCACTTGCCTATTTACCCATCATTTCAGTGGGTGAAAAATCTAATGATTAGTTCGATAACACATTATGTTAAAACACACAAAATAACTGTGAATCCGATCATTTTTTTTTGTAAATTATAAGTCTGGTCAGACTGAAGCGCAACAATTTCAAACTCTCCAGACTGATTCCCGTCGCGAAGTCAAACTGAACCATGCAAAATCAGGATGCTCTCACAAGGCTAGCAAACCAGTGTCACCACAAAACCGACACTGACCTATGACCCAGAATATGATGAGGATCTCCATCCAGGTGAAAGGGGTTGTGGTCATGCGGAAGAGCAGAAGGGCTTCTGGTCTCATGCTGGGTATGGGTTGGGGTGCTACGGGGTGCAGTGGGTGGGTCATGTTAGGGAGCAGGTTGGTACCCCCAAAACGGTCTGCAGCATTCAGGATAAGGAGGCTCAGGAAGATGGTGAAGGAGGAGGCGTGAGCTACAAACTTCATAAAGGGGCTGCGCACAACTTTGCCCACCTGAGGGAGGATCAGTGGAATGAGGTTAAAGGTGTGGTAAATAACTGCTGACCTTTGAACTCCACATCAAAACAGAAGCTCTGCTCCTGAAGTTGGACATGCATTGCCAGGGCTAGGATAATGTTGTATGGTTTTGTTTGTGTTCTCATTTACAGAGCCAGTGTATAACACCAGACTTCGCTTTCAGCGTACACACAGAAAGGGCAGCTAGCGGTCCATAAGGAGATATTTGCTTACGATCGCTTACTTCACCTATTTAGAGCCTACATGTTGTTCTTATTTAAAGCTAGGCTTCTTTAAAGCATTGCTGCTGCCTGTCTTGGCCAGGACTCGCTTGGAAAATAGATGTTTTATCTCAATGTGTACCTCCTGGCTAAATACAGGTTATAAATAAAATAAATAATATCATCATATCTAGCATAATGTCAGTTACCCAGAACAAATGTGTATGAGCAATAATGATGGATCACATATATATTGGTAATAAAGTGAATATCTTGCGCAGCCTTCAATCAGTCATACTGTAAGTATAAATAAAAATTGAAAACAAACAAAATGCCATGCCTGTACTTTCACCAGTACCCACCGTGCAGCAGTGTGGGAAATATATGTTTAAGACTGAACCCAAATGCATGACATGTAGGACAGCATGGAACAACAAAGACTTTCTTGACTTGATAGGATTTCAGGGAGTGTGAGTATACCACACTAACACGAGCATGGACAGACTGAGGAACTGAGGATGTACAAGAGTTTAAATGCACAGGGAAACTAATCAGAGAAAGAGAAACAGATAGTTGGATAAATACAAGGAGCAGGTGAAAATCAACACAGACAATGGTAAACATATAGGTAAACGAGGTGAACAGACAGATTTAAACAAAATCAAGTACAAAGAACGGAACCATGACAATGTGACAATGTAATTAGCTTCTCAGTATTTATTTTACAACAGGAAGAGAATGCTAGGGATCCTATGTGCCAAAACCTATGAACTTATGAATGATAAATAATTAGTAGTTAAATGACAGAAAATAGCAATATACACCATATAACGATTAGATGATATACAATGTTTAGGATTAATATAGCATATTACAGATGTGCGTGTGGCACACTAAGCACTTGTTTTGGTCTGAGATGCTGGTGCTCTAGTAGCAGACAAAACATATAGAGTTGCTTTAACTTTTAACAATTCATTATTTTCATTTCATTTTGAAATTTAAACAAAAAAATGTCAAAATATAGAAACAATTTCATGCAGCAACAATATTATGTTGCTGTTTAAGTAATAATTTTTGTGCCATTTATGTATCTACATTTTAATTATTAAAGACCTCAGGACACGTTGACAGAAAAATCTATTCAAGTTTTAAAACGCCTAAGCTGTGCCAAAATATATATGTATATATATATATATATATATATATATATATATATATATATATACATAAAA
>JAOEGT010126964.1:0-11567 GCA_025447795.1 Speoplatyrhinus poulsoni
CCCCCCCCCCCCCCCCCCCCCCCCCCCCCCCCCCCCTTCGTTGTGTTTTGAAAAACAATGCTCGTCAAACAACTTGAATTCACTGGCGTCCAGTGTCTTGAACTGTATGGCCAACCGCAGATTAATTTATAAAAATAACGTTGCATGCGTTATAAAATAGATGATCGGTGAAAAAGTGCCACTAACACCTTTCGTCGCTTGTGTTGACGTGACGTAGGACATTGGAAGGAACCAGCGTGCGTTGCAGAGCAAGGAGCGTACAGGCAACGTTACGGTTTTCAGACCAGTGTTTTTCATCTAAACTAAAACTTATATATTTGGTGGGATCAATGACGTGCCAGCAGCGTTGCAATAGGCAGAAAACACTTTGTTAGTTAATAACTTATACAGTTTACACGTGTTATTCACGCTGCATGTAAGTCTCCAGGTAATATCAGTAGCCATGGTAGCTCAGTGTTATCATCTTGGGTTGTTATTTTAAGGGTACCGTACAAGCAAGCAGTGGTGGAGCTCACATATGTAATGTTATGTTTTGTATTTATTCATATACATTGTATTGGCCCTAATTGTAATGGTGTATAGGCATAGCCACAAATCCTGAATTTTACATTATAGGGACACTTGAGTAAATATCTAATTTAATTTTAACTTTATAGGATATCACTGGTGATATTCAAGAAGCGGTTTGATTGGAATTGATATGACTCACAAACATTTTGGTACATTTCAATTAATTTGGGTGCATATCATAACCTTGAATTGTATAATTAATATTAGTGCATGCTTTATCATAGCCTTGAATTGTATTGGGTAGTTGTCATGAACCTTTGTAGGTTATGATTAGCCTTATTAATCAAAATAACATAATTAAATCACAATTCCGAAATGCTGTTACTTCTCACTGAAGCTAAACATGTCAAAATTTGATGTTGGTGTTACTTAGTCCATTTTCTCCAGTAGGCCTGTGATAAATATTTCCTCATTTAACAATTTCAATAATGTCCACTCCTCAGTGGTGCAACTAGAGGTTTTACTTTTGGGTGGCCACGGCTATTTCAGGGGTTCCATAGACCATGACAGACAATTGGTGTGTAACTCCTCTTTGGGGACAGGATGGTCTTGTGGTCTGGGTGTTTGGCTCCAGACCGGAAGGTTATGGGCTTTAAACCCCTGTGTTGACCTCCCTGTAAGCATCCTTGAGCAAGGTGCCTACCTTTTTATGGGTCTATCAATATCCTACATATTTTCAGAATTAAAGCTCAAGAACCAGAGGGATGAGTTAGCATTTGTGTTGACATAAATTTCATAGTTTATTTATATAAGTACATTTAACTTAAAATAAATAAACACACTGGTATTTGATGTTATCTATATATAGCAATATTGTAGAGACCTCTCTGTACTATCAAAGTCAAACAATTATTTTATGTCTGACTAAAAACAAGATGCTCGCACAAACATTCATAGTAATAACATAATATCAAACAACATCTATAGTAACATTGTTACATTTACAGTAACATATGCTTATTTCTGTAATAGCTATAATCAAGTGTTTGGTCTCTTATCAGCTCGGATACAATTAGGATACTATCACAAAATATTAAGAAACTTAACTCACTATTTATTTATTTATTTCAAATGTAATACAATTTATACGACCATCATTTTTTGTGCTTTATTATGAAAAGGATGGTAAAATATTGTATGGTTTTGTTTCAAACCCATATTTTAATTCCTCCATGCCTTGACTAATTTTCAAACTTCAAATTTATACACAAAATTAATTTAACTACAGCATTTTATTAATGTATGCGTAAGCGCTCTTATTTATAAGACCAAGGTCAGTTTATTTCTATATTTGATAATTTCTGTATTTTTAGTACCAAAAAATAGTTTTCATAATTATTTGAGTGTTTTTTCAGTTTCTTTTCATTATGCAAGGAATAATAGAGGCAGCTTGGCCTACAGCCGCTGTTATGACAAATAACAAGTCATATACCGATGTCTTCAGTGGAGTGTATGGATAACGAGGGAAAAAAACATGAGCTTCTAGCTTTTACCATTCTGAAGATATTATATGAATTATATACTATGCTGTTTCAGCAGCATTTGAGCTTAATGTGAGGCATTTTATAGACAACTTTGGCCTTGTCCTGCATAGCCGCTGTTTTGCCGAATAACACACATATGACGTTCTTTGTCTGGATTATGAGGGAAACCGTGTGTTTTACCATTCTGAAGATATGATACGAAATATAAAACTTTGCAAAAATCCATGGGCGCTAAGATTCTGATCGCAGCTTCACTTCGACTTTGCTGCACGGTGTGTCAGGTTACAAATGAGATGTCAAACCGCAAGTGTTAGCCAATAAAATGTTAGGGTGGCCATTTGGATATCGGGTGGGCAGTGCCACCCTGGACATCCCTCTGACGCACCCAGTGTCACACCTGTATGTTTCGGTTGATCCCTTTATTGGTCAGTAGGCTACAGCACTGCTAGTTTAGGCTTAAAGCTAAAGTCAGCTATTGCAAGCTAAATGTAAGCTAATACACTTTTTGTCAGATTCTAACAAATATCTCCTTGCATTTTGCTATCTTACCGTTCTCTGTGCGTGTTGAAAAAATGATCCGATACTTCAACACAGCCCTGGCTTTGTAAATGGTAACACAAACAAAGTGTCGAACACCGCTCGTATCAACAAAGCCAAAGCACTACGCTTTGCTTGACAATGCATGTCGACGTGTGAGGCGCGGCCCGCGAGAGGACCGCGGATAGATACTGTTTAGATTTGAGCTCGAAATTAGCAAGAATGACTATTCCTTTAACTTTGTCAGTTTGCAAGTATTCAGGGCAGTGTTATCACGATGAGCTCAGATATCTGCTGTAGACTACTACTGGGTATGCAATATTACAAAATATATTAATTGTGAGAGGGGTCGTTTAGGAAATATTTCAGATATCTGTTACATATATGAAACATGTTTGCATTAACATGTTTTAAACTTTCACACATGCATTTATAGCCTACTAGACAAAACTCACTCACGCACACATACAGTAGGCCTACATGTCAAATATACAAATATTCTCTCTCACACACACACTGTAATATATAATGTACAGTGCTGTGGAAATTAATTTCCATTTATGGGGACACACACACATTGTCATATGTACCGTAATGTACAGTGCTGTGGAAATTAATTTCCACTTATGGACACACACACATTGTAATATGTAATGTACAGTGCTGTGGACAATATTTTCCACTTGTGGAAAATACACTAACTAAAAACACACTCAAACTTAAACTTTCATTCAGATACAGGTGAGACACGCTTGTAAACGTGAATATATACTGAATATATAATACTATGCATGTGAAACACTCCTGTAACATGGCACACACATATTCATTCTTCATGAAACTTTAACTGCGTGTAAAAAACTCTTTATAAGGATGAGTAAGAAGCTTACTCTGGCCGTCACTATCTTTACATTACCTCACTCATATACTTCATATTTTAACTGATGAGCTATAAAAAATAAATCCTAGGGCTGCACAATTAATCGCATTTCAACCGAAACCGCGATATGACCTTGTGCGATTACGGTATGTAATGTATGTATAGTGGACTGAAAGCTAAAGCGCCAGTGCTTTCAAATGTCTTTTCTCTTCCGTAGTTTGCACACTCCGCGAGGATTGCCGTTGATTTTACACGCCTCGTCGGTAATTAATCAGCATCGCGTTCATTGTCCTCGAGTGTGCAAGCTATATTATTATTATTATTGAATATCAGCATGCCGTGGTTTTCGTAGACATCGGCATTCTGTTACAGCACAATCTTGCGTGTGATATTAGTTATACAAGCGCCATTTATTTAGTGAGTAGGCATAAAACGGACAACAGAATTCTTTGTTTACTTTTATTTAATACATTTGGCTGAGCCAACATGGGATTGAACTTTTCCTCTCCTAACATAAACATTTGTTGCAGGTCTACATGCTATTTTGTAGAAGTTCATTACAATGTAAGATAATAATCATTAATTAATTTAATGGTTATAGATCTGTAGTCTAAGCATCAAGTTATATAAATGCTGTACAATATTTCAAAGATGAATGTAGCAGCAAACAACAACTTTCTATGTAAGATAATATAACTAAATTGCGCTTTAAACAGTTAAGTGTCCATTCTTGCCTGTTTTTGCAAGTTAATGTATATTTCATTTAATCTGTGATCTATTGTGTGTGTGGATGTAATGTGCTGCTATTTTGGTCATGTCTCTCTTGCAAAAGAGATGATTAATCTCAACGAGGCCAACCTGGTTAAATAAAGGTTAAATAAAATGTTTTAATAATGAACGTAACCCCCTGCAGCTCCCAGCATCAGATGAGGTGGGACCCCGTCATCACTTAGCACAGCCATGGAGGACCTCGGCCTGACCTCTGACCTCCTACTGTGCCCTCCACCGCGGGGCGAGGGGAAGGGTGGGGGCTCCTCTCCCGAAGCCCCCCTGTCCTCCCCAGATCCCCGGCCCACACTAGAGGTCGCCACGGCGACCGGCGATGGTTTATCCGCCCCTGCCGCCGAGAGCCGTGCTGAGAACGATGCGAGCGACGTCGTCAATAGCCCAGCACCTCGTTCCCCGTCACTGAAAGGCGCCCTGCCCAGTCCTCTTGCCAACGGGACCGCCGGGACGAGCCCCGCTACCCCGGACATCGCCCCGGCGACGGCCCCGGAGTGTCCCATAGCCGTGGCCGCGGCGACGGCCTCCTCGCCGGCGTTTCCGCCGCCCGGCGAGGACGAGCCCCATCCGGCGACTCTGACCTACCAGGGCGTGGGCGTGACCTTGGAGAACCACGGCGTGTGGCGGCAGTTCAGCGGCTGTGGCACGGAGATGATCCTCACCAAGCCCGGGCGCCGCATGTTCCCCTACTGCCGCTATCGGCTGAGCGGCTTGGAGCCCCGCCGCCGCTACAGCCTGGTTCTGTCCATCGTGCCTGCCGACCAGCTCCGCTACCGCTGGAACTACCAGCACTGGGAGCTGTCGGGCCCTGCCGAGCAGATCCCCGGCCTGCTGCGGGCCTTCCCGCACGACCTCTCGCCCAGCCTGGGCTCGGACTGGATGGGCGACTCCGTATCCTTCTACAAGCTGAAGCTGACCAACAACGTGCACGACCGGACGGGCCACATCATCCTGCAGTCCATGCACCGCTACGTGCCGCGGCTGCACGTCATCCCCGTGCCGGAGCAGGGCGGCGGCCCCACAGCAGAGCGGCCCGTGGTCCAGGGCCCGCAGAGCATGACCTTCACCTTCCCCCAGACGACCTTCATGGCCGTCACCACCTACCAAAACCCCCGCATCACCCATCTGAAGATCCAGTACAACCCGTTCGCGAAGGGCTTCAGGGAAGACGGCAACTTCCTGCGCATTGGCAAGGCCCGGCCAGAGGGGGGAGGGGCGGAGGAGGAGGGGGCCGGGGCAACCGGCCGACCCACGAGCCCCTCGGCAGCCGATGAGCCGCTGCTGAACGGTTCCACCGAAGTCGTCGGCGTCGAGACCACGCTGGAGTGAGTTTGGTTTTTATTTTTTTGTTTGGGTGCCAGATAAAGAAAGCCCTTGGGTGTAACCTGTTTTTTTTTTTTTTTTTTTTTTTAAAAAAGGGGTTCTATGAAATGTTTTAAACACAAACGATGTAGTTAGTGATTGTAAGCTTCTTGTCAAATTCTGTTTAATGCTATTTTACCGGATTATTTCCTGGGTTATTTGGCACTACTTACTCCGTAAATAGGAACACATACAAAGTGGCGAACACCGCTCACAACTAGGGACGTTTAAACTTGGACTTGTTGACTAGTGCAAAAATACCAAAACACTCAGAAAACCGTCCAAATTGATCACAACCAGGAATAACATTGTCAAGGTGTACAGGTCGCAGGACTCTCCCTACCTGCACTCATCGATTGGTCGTTTTGTCTCAGTGGGTGGAGACCACTCTGTACGGTAGTTCTTTCAAACAGCCTCCTTTCTCATTTAAAAAATACTTTGAACTCTTCATCTTCGGAAGATGAAGAGTTCCAGTAGCCTACGGTACAACAATGGCATAGTGCCAATACAGCTCCGTTATTCACAGACAGCTGGACAAGAGCATTGTGGCAATCTCACTGTATATGATTCTGCATGACTATATTGAAATACATACGAAATAAACCAAATAAAATAATACATGCTTGTTGGAAGAGCAATGGGGTCAAGTGACAGCGGAACAAAGGGGCAAGTCATACGCAACCTTGAAGAGGTGGGTTTTGAGGAGCTTAGCAAAGTGACTGTGGTGGCATGTTGTATGTGCAGTGGAAGGGCGTCTGGGTGCAGAGCAGCTGAAGCTGAAGGCCCAAGCCCTCATGGTAGAGAGGTGGAATTGGGGTGTGATGAGAAGACCTGTAGAGGAGGAGCGAAGAGATCGGTTGGGAGTATAGGAGAAGGACAGCAGGAGAAGGTCAGAGGTAGAAGGGAGCCAGATTGGGGAAGGCCTTGTATGTGAGGAGTAGAGTCTTGAATATGATACGGAATTGTACAGGAAGCCAATGAAGTTGAATCTGAATTGGAGTGATGTGATCTGTTGCTGAACTAGTTGGAGGCGATGGATGAATTTGGTTGGGATGCCAGAGAGAAGAGAGTTGCAGCAATCCAGACAAGTGACAAAGGCGTGTATGAGGGGTTTCGTTGCTTGAGTATGGAAGTGAAGGACTGAGTCTAGATGTTTCGGATGTGAAAGATGGATGCCCGGGTGATGGGTGATTCGAATGAGAAGGAGTTATTAAATGTGACGCAAAGGCTTTTCACAGTTGTTGACAGTGAGCTGGGCTTGTCTCGTGTTGAGAGAGTGGATTTGGAGCCAATGAGCAGGACCCCTGTCTTGCTGTTTAAGTTTGAGGGCATTAAGAGTAATCAAGCTCTGAATGTCCTTAAGGCAGCTAGTGAGGGAGACAAGGGGAGTGATGAGGTGGGTTTGGTTGAGATGTAGAGCTGGGTGTCGTCCGCGTAGCAGCGGAAATCAACGTTGCGGTGTCATATGATCATGCCAAAGGCTAGGAGGTATTTAATAAAGAGCAGACGACCCAGTACCGAGCCTTGAGGGACCCCCAGTGAGACTGCCGAACATCTTGATTTGTGGGATTTTAGTTGGACAAATTGTTCGAGGCCAGTGAGACGGAAGGAAAACCAGGTTTAAGCCGCATGTCCTATAATGCCAATGCCAGCCAGACGTTCTAGGAGGAGTGGGTGGGATATATTGTCGAAGGCTGCAGTCAGGTCAAGAAGGATGAGGATGGGTAGCTAGCCAGAGTCAGCTGCACGGAGGAGGTCATTGGTGATTTGGACTAGAGCTGTTTCAGTAGTGTTTGGGACGAAATCCAGAATGATTCCGAGTTGGAGTTAGGTGATTTAGGAGTTGAGAGGCCACCACCCTCTCTAATGTTTTGGAGAGGAAGGGAAGGTTGGAGATGGGGTGAAAATTGTTCAAGTCATTGGGGTCAGCATTCATACTTTTCAGTATTCACAGATGTGATTTTCAGGGTGGGGAGGGGTTACAAAGCCAGGGGACTTAATAGTGTCGGTGAGCATGCCTGTGAGAGATGGAGGGAAGGCATGTTTTGATAAGGCTAGTGGGCATGGGATCAAGTTGGCAGGTAGAGGATTTAGATTTCAGCAGGGTTTCGGTAATTCACTTTTCAGTGGCTGGAATGAAGTCAGAGGCAGTAGGTAGTTTGAGCCCAATGATGTGTTCATCCAGGACAGGTTCTCAGCAGGGGTGAAGGGTGATTGTAGATGGAGGGGGATGTTTATTTCTGGCGCTGACTAGCGATGGTAGCTACTCAGAACAACAATGCCCTAGGAGTTTCTTCTGGCATTGAAGGGAGAGGTGTTTTTGCTTTGGTTTGAGTTCAAAGTTGTTCTCAAGTAACTGAACCTGCCTTTTAATACAGCAGCAAACTACTATTTTACTGCAAAGGTATAGTGGGGTAATGGCGTCCTGAGCAGGGAATGACATCACACTCTGTGTTTGTGTTGTAATCTCAGCTCCTCTGTTCGTTGTTTACATAACCGGGCCGTGCGTGTGTGTGCGCGCGCGTATGTGGCGCCCATGGAGCATTTGTTTTGTTTTAAGATGCTGGTGCTCTATGGTGCCATCTAGTGACAGAAAGCCGTGTTGCGCTACTTCCAGGATGACGGAGCTTTCTGTGTCGTTGTCTCTTCCCCAGCGTGAAGGAGGTGGTCCCTTCCCCCGTCTACGAGGCGACGCAGACCGGCCTGCCGGGCCCGCCCACCACCTCGTCACCTAACGACGTTAAAATGGAGGAGGAGGAGGTGGCAGCCCTTCCCCCTCCCCCTTCCACTCCTCCCCGCAAGATGTTGAAGGTGGCCCGCCCCTGTCCGACCCCCTCCCCCACGGCGCCCCCCCCTCCCTCTCCTGCTGTGGTGAAGCGCAAGGTGGGGCGCCCTCGCAAGTACCCGAAACCGGACCCCAACCCACCTCCGCCCGCCTCCTCCCCTGACCCCTCCCCGGCCTCCTCCCCCTGCTCCTTCGCACGGCGGCGGGGGAGAAGGAGGATCAACAGGCAGTGGGGGAACTCCCGGGGAAGGGGCGAGACGGGGGCGCCACCGGCCGCCTTCAGCCCTGGGGTGGCCGTTGCCATGCAACCGGAGCTGGACGACGTGGAGGGCCTATTGTTTGTGTCCTTTACCTCAAAGGTGAGCTGCCGTAACACAGCTGCTGTGTGTGTGTGTGTGCATGTGCGTGTGTGTGTGTGTGTGTGTGTGTGTGTGCACATGCACGAGCACTTATGAGCGTTAGTTTAACGGTTTGTGGTGCCTCGTTCTCCCTGACTAATAAGGATGTGCGGAATCAGTCGGTTAAACGGTTACGTTGCTACCATCACTAGTCGGCACCCTAAATAGTCAATTAAACATCTGATTTTACTTTATGATGTATTTTTTCAAAGTAGTGGCTCAGTCAGTCTCTGCCTGCCTCCGCCTGCCCATAAAACATCCAAAACAAGCTGTTGAAACTGCGGGTGGCTTGGGGAGCACTTGGTTTCCATGCGTTCTTAGTGGAACGAGGGAGCGGGGACATCATTCAAAGCTAGCTCCGCTCGCAGAAGACGGAATGCATTATCCTACGAGAGAGCAGATGCTTAGTTCTGTGTGCTAAACATCTACTGGCAGCTAATCAAATTAATCTGGATTCACAACGCCTCTGCTTTTGATTTTAACCGTACAGTACAACAGTTAATATCATAAATATTAGTCGACTAGTCTAAGATTAAAATTTAGTTTCAACGAAGGAACATCCCTAGTGATTAATAATAGTGGTTTATTACAAAAATGGCTGTTGGTACTGGTTCTTTGCGGTTTTTAATTCAATAATTGTGAGCTTTTCAAACAGGAAGTGGCACCCGCTAGTGTTAAATTATTTTTCAATGAAAAGTGGGCCATCTAGGTGGCTAAAGCGGGTGGGTGGTATGGCGGGCCTCAGAGATAAAACAAATTTAACTTTTGAGGTGGCGGCGCGGTGGGACACACATTCACCTTCTTGACTTGTAGGCATGTAAGCTAGTAAGAAGCGCATCCGAACTATGCCGAATTGGCAGAAAATGTGAATGCAGAGAATGCCTTCACACTCCCTCTATTTGTGTTGTAATCCAAGCTTGTGTGTGTGTGGCCCACAGAGCATTTATTTTGGTCTAATATGCTGCTGTGCTTAGTGTGCCATCTAGTGGTAGAAAGTTATATGGAACCACTTTAAATATGCCACAGTTGTCTCACACTGTTGAAAGGACCGGGCCCCTGGAGATCACTGGCTTACTCGCTCGTTTCTGTTTTCCCTGTCACAGGAAGCTCTGGGGATCCACGTCAAGGACAAGCCCGTCAGCTGTTCCTCACCAGCGTCTCCCGCACCCCCAGCCCCCCTGTCACAGCTGGAGAAGTCTGGTAAGGATGAGGGATGTTCCCAGAGCCATGGAAAGAACAGAGTTATGCCATCTCCGTTTTTTCACAGCAATGGCGAATCGTGGAGCCTCAAAATAGTTCCCGGAAGTTAGCATAAAGACTAGAAGTACCAAATTCATTTCATTTTAAATGTAAATCAGTGCATTTATTGACTACTAATTGCCAAAAAATTAAGTTATATAATGTATATATATATTCAAACTGCCCACCTTGGAAACTATTTTGCCATAGGTTTTGACTCTCCATGAACCATGTGACCGTTGACAATTTCAAACTTACGTTTGCGTAACTTCTTGTGGCTCTGGATGTTCCTAATGACAAGTTTAAACGAAAATTTGAACTTAGACGTTTTGACTAGTCTAAAAGTAAGAAAACACACAAAACAAAGTGGCAAGCACCGCGCGCATCAACAAAGCCGAAGTACTACCCTTTGCTTCACAATGCATTTCGATGCGTGGAGGGGTGCCAGCGGAGGGACACGTAGTGTATTGATATGAGTAGCAAGCGTTCTCGAGAATGACGAACCCTGAACCCTGCCTTTAAACCAGAACTTTATCCCTGAAGGGGGGGGGGGCTGTTCAGGTTGCAGTGACGGCAGATGAGAGAGACGTGTACAGATTCGTTGCCACGTGAGTGCGGCGTCAAGTCTAAGGGTGCACGATATATAGATTCAGTATCGTTATCGCAATATCACGTTGCGCAATATCATATCGAAAATGTTGTAGGAAGTGCAATATTCAGTATATTTAGTGGGGAGATGCGTCCGTTAGTTGTGTTTGATTTAGACAGAACAGTAGAGGAAGCTAATGACATAATAGAGATCGAATAGGAAACATTAGTGGCCAAAAGAATGCCTCTTCGATATCTTATTTATCTTACTGTTGTTGTACCAGTCCAATATGACTACCAGTTGAAAATGTGTTGTTTTGATATTAGTTATGAATATATTTTTATGCATTTTCCCATAACCCAAACCATTCCCATAAGTTTTTACTTATGTTTAAACATTTTCGAAATTAATATCGATATTGCAATTTTCATGATCAATATCACATTTTGTCAATATCGTGCACCCCTAGTCGAGTCATAATGCTTCGATGTGATGCTTCTGTCCCCAGCGGGCTTGAAGGCGGGCTCCGTAGACCCCACCATGGCCGTCAGCCTCAGTTACCCGGGCGACAAGCATCCCCTGCCATCGCCGGCCCATCCAGAGCAAGGCAGCGCCACCGCCCTTTCTCCAGCTGGTGAGTGTGGTGGTGAGTGTTCCCCAGCCCCTTCAGATGTGACTTGCACCGATCTGGTGTTTTTTTTTTTTTATTAATTAATTAATTAATTAATTAATTAATTAATTAATTTATTTGCAGATTCCGATTTTTTTGTCCGCAAGATCAACCACTAAATATATATTATTAATGAATTTAAGATTTGGACCAAACATCATATCCGATATATCTAGGTTAAATACCGATACACGATATACAGTATCTCACAAAAGTGAGTACGCCCCTCACATATTTGCAAATATGTGAGCATATCTTTTCATGTGACAA
>JAOEGT010126975.1:0-11566 GCA_025447795.1 Speoplatyrhinus poulsoni
GGCTCGGGAAAGGGAGGTATGGGGTCCCCTGCTGGAGCTGCTGCCCCCGCGACCCGACTCTGGATAAGCGGATGAGGATGGATGGATGGGCATTGTATTTACATTTTTTGAAGGTTAAAGTAAGAAGCCTTCTTCGATTGAAGAATGGAATATATTCACAAGTAACATTAACTATGAACTATCAATACAGTTAAAAAGTTAATCAATTTCACCTTTGTTTAATGTAGGGGATTTAATATCTATAAAACTAAAGAAAACAAGGTATTGGGGATTATTTACCTACGCTACATAATTATATGTAGTGTTTCAATAGGTATTGTAAATTGAAATAATATATATATATATATATGATGTGATTTCCATTTAATTAAGTTACCTAATGGACTAACAAAATATATAATAATAATGAATAATAGTTTCCATCAATTAAGAATTTGCTAATATAAATAAAGTTAATTATTATTATATTTCTGAACAGATATAATAACTTCTTTGGTTTCATGCAAAATGATTTTTTTAGTAATGAAGTTCAGTTGTGCACTTACGAGGGAGTAAAACAAGTCTCATTGCAATTGCAATTTTAGTCAGATTATGTCAAGACACAAATTCATTGATGTGACAGCAAAAAACTGTTGGTTTATTAGCTCAATATAAAGATCAACAAATGTGGCATTTTAATATGTGCAGTAACTAATAATATAAATAAATCTGATTTAATAAAAAAATATGTATGTTTTTGACATGTTCTATCCTCTATATGTGGGCTTAATTAACTTTTTAATTTACAAAATGTTTGATATTGTCAAAAATGCACACTTATAAAAATGTATGCAAACAACCGTTATGTAAAATAACTTACTTGTCAAAATAACAATATTGATTCCAGTTCCAAACATGATTTTGAAGTTGTTATTATTCACACAGCAACATTGTGGGTTCAAAAAACCCATACTCAACCACTGTATAAGTGTTAACTGTTGATAACATACTCTAACATAAGATTTGGATCAATGGATCAACATTTTCCAGTTATATTGAAACATTATCTACATTTACATACACGGTACTGTACAAATTAGGCCTTTTCATGAATGTAACATTTTCTGATTAAGACGTGGGATATGGTGATATCTTTCGCCATTGATGATATAGGCAGATAATTTTTATTATTGCCCAAACATTGCCATTTATAACATGCAAATGTTAATAGTGAGAGCATGCTTATCTTTTGCTGCTTGGTTGAAAATATGACAAACATGAATTATTTAGCTACTGTAATTACAGCTAACCAGTAATTAAAGTGATTTAGCAGGTAATTGTAATCATTCATAACAAAAATAACTTACTGTAAATATAGCCTGGATTTAACAGATACTATGCTGATTAATGATTTCAAACATATTAATAGTGGTTACTGATATGATCAGAAATAGCACTATAGCTATCTAATAATAATTACTTGATCACATCAGACCTTTGTTTAGAACAATGTTAACAATTATCTAATTATCATAACAAATCAACTGCACTATAGTGTAGCCTAACATCATTAAATACTAAATAGTTAGTTTTAATTCAGTTATTCTGTTACTAATAAAGATATATAGGTTTTATATCAGCAAAAGCTGTAGTTCTGACAGAACTATAGCTTTTGTTCCTTTACCAAAGTAGATTTTGTTCCATGTATCGGTCACATGGTATGATGTATGTCAATAAAGCCTCTACAGATAACTTTTAGCAAACTAGTAATATTTCTTAATACACATTTTTCTCCACAAACACTTGTATAATGTATTTGCTGTATTTTTATGGTGTTTTTAAAAACAAAATGGTAAAAGCAAAGCTTTTTCAAATTTTATTTTATTTTCATCATTAATGTAAATATTTGGGGCTTTGCCATTAACACTGATGACTATCATATTCTGGTAAAATATATAGTATTGCTTTTCAATTAAATTGATTAATACTTGAACGAACATACAGTATGTTATAATTGCTCCCAGTTTTTTGGTTATATTTTCTATTTTAATCAACATTTTAATTAATTAATTATTTATTTATTTTTCATAATTTATATAGCAATCATATTTTATGTCAATGTAGTGACAATACACATTAACATTGAAATAGGGGTACCTCTATTAGTAGTACCTTCTTGTGATTTATATACCAAATTATCTTGTCTTAGTCTTGTTAGTTTAATGAAGATAAAACTTTTACCTTGACCTTTATATAAATGTTTTAATCATTTTAATTTATTAACTATCACTATCAGAAGTTGAAAATAAACTATTTAATAAATTTGTCAATGTCTTAATATTTCAACTTACGTGTTTCAAATCTCACCCTAGTTCCTGATCCAAACAGAAGTTTCTGAAATCCAGACTGAGTCACACAACTTTAGCTTCTTAACATAATTCTAATTGCATAATTGTGGACGATCAAAACATGAACATACAACTACAGATACATCTACACAGTATATAGTAATATAGCTTGCAGTCTAATGGTGTGGCGTAATCAAGTCTTACATCTTTTAAATGAATTTGACTTTGACCAAACACTAACATATGAAACTATTTATATGATTAACAACTCAATATATTTTGGTAATTTTCAGGCTCAAGACAACTAATACATGTAAATACAATTATGTCATCATTTTTGAACTGCTTCTTATACTCACTGGTATAAATATTAAGTTTAATTCCAGATCCAAAGAAGACCTTTTGGCCTCCACCTGCATTCACACTGCATGAGAAGGTGGATCAAATATCTTCTACTGGATCCATTATGTGTGTTAGATTATTCATTATCACAGTTGCCATGTAAAATAATTTTGTCTAAAATTACACTACTCACGTAAAACGTTACTGTAAAGTGCAAAGTAATGATGAATTATGGCTGGTAAATGCAAACAATGTTTTGAATAATAACATTGCTGTGTTCATGTTATCACCCCAGAGCAAAACCTTTTCTTATTTCTTAAATATGTTTTTAGTATTGTGTAGTTTTTTTTTAAAGATAGCAACCATATTGATAAATTATAAACCATGAATTATAAAATAACATTATTGTATGTTAACCATTATGAATATTGACATAATTAAATCTTACTTGTTTCAATTATCACTTTGGTTCCTGATCCAAACAGGATTTTGTTGAAACCAGTTTGAGTCACACAGCCTGAACAACCTAACTAAGAACTGAACATTAATTAAGGATGGTAATTTTAGGTTAGAGCTTCGAGCTGTGTGGCAATTATGCAATTTCATTATGAAGTTATGTAGTTAGAAGCTATTATTTTTTTATAATAGTCGATGCAGTAGGACAAACTTGGACTGGATAGCCAAATGTAACAATAACTAATAACAATGCAATAACTAATATTGTACATTAATATTCAATAATAATGTAACTTTAAATTTAAATTGTTCAAGTTACAGTTACTGATTTGCTATTACAATTGTGAAATTAGTTCACAGAGTGCTTGTGTCTTGCTATTTCAGTAAACTGACCAACTTACAGTATAAGTATAATGCTTATACTATATTAGCAAATACAAATATAAATGCAACCATTAGTTAAAATACAATTGCAACCATGATTAAAAAAGTATTGTACTTACTGGTATTAATATTAAGTTGAATTCCTGAACCAAATACAATATTTTGGTATGCATTTGTATTCACACTGCATGGGAAAGCTGATCAATAACTCTGAACACTGACTTTTATAAGTTGTATGATTAATTATCCAATACCTTTATGTCAATGTACAGTAGTGACAATCTACAGTAATGATATGACATGCAAAGATGCAATACTACCATTTTGTGATTTATAGCACAAATGATCAAAGCAGTCAAATTTGGTTGGTTTGAATAAAAGTAAAATAATTATTGTTTGAATAATATATAAGTAATGCTGCTACATGACTTTGGAGAGTTTAAAACACAAAATAACTTTTCAATATAATGATATAATTATACTAATTATATTTTATCTTTTAGATTTGAACTATGACCAAAAGATGATAATCAACTATTTTCTATTATCAGCCTTTATAGTATTCCAAATCAAGTAAACTTATTTTAATTAACAGTGAATCTAACGTTGGATCTTCTTCATCTGTAATACTGTACTTTAAAGAAATATGAACTGATGGAATTGGACCCAAGGAGCTGAATTGTTACCTTTACCTTATGCTGTCTCTGGACCAGAGCCAAAAACACATATTTTGTCATTTGTTTTATAATGTTACCAGTATTTTGACAACGGTAAAAATATTAGTAAGTTCATATAAACTATTAAAATAAAGACTAATATAATAGCATGGCAAACACATTTGAATTATTCAAGCTATTTAAAGACAGTAAGCAATGTGTTTTTTAGTGCTTCTAAAATGAATTAAATCTGTTATTATATTGTTATTGAAAACTATAAGCAATATTAATATCTTGTAAATATTTATATGCGTATTAATAAACTGTGACAGTTTATAAGAAAATATGACATACTGATGTGTGTCATATACAAACTAGAGTTTGTTTGCATCATAATTCACACTAATATATCGCATTAAAATGATCATGCCAATACAACTCACTGGTAAAGAATGTTATTTAAAATACTGTCAATGTTTTTTTCACATGTACTGTATACATTTGTCAATATGTCCATTCTGTGTGTCTGGGTTAGGGGGTAATTTAGTAATATTGCAAAATACTAACAGTGACCCGACCCCGGATAAGCGGATGAAGATGGATGGATGGACTAACATTGCCAGCGTTAGGGGCTCTCTTCCCTGGCATATTTCTGTAAATACTAAGACTCATCATTTCTTCTGACAAAAACATACCATACTGTATGCATTTTTTGCCAATTGTACACAACAAGTTCCATATAATTAGGTCTAAATAAATATTCACTACAGTAATGAATAGCTTTTTATACTCACTGGTATAAATATTTAGTTTAATTCCAGATCCAAAGAAGACCTTTAGGCCTCCGCCTGCATTCACACTGCATGAGAATGCTGATCAATAATCTTACACTGGATACATTTTGGGGGTAAGATTATTATTTACCACATTGACCATGCTAAAATATTTAGTGTAAAATTACACCACACACCTTTACTGTAAATGCTGAATTATTGCTGTGTTCAACATACTGTTTGAATAATATGAATAATAATATTGCTGAGTTCATGTTAGCACCCCGGAGCAAAACATTTTCTTATTTCCTAAATGAATACTGTATAGTTTTATAAGATAGTAACCATATTAATTATAAACCATGCTTGATCAAATAACATTATAGTAAATAAAAAAGTATGAATATTGACATAAGATTTATTCTTACTTGTTTCAATTCTCACTTTAGTTCCTGATCCGAACAAGATTTTGTTTAGACCAGTTTGAGTCACACAGCCTGAACAACCTAACTAAGAACTGCATATTAATTTAAGAAGGTAACTTTAAGTTAACGCTTTGTGGCAATTTAAATTGCATTTTATTATGATTTAGTTTAACAGAGGATTTAGTTAGAAGCTATTCTTGTTTCTAATAGTAGCCTGGGTGCAAATGCAACCATGTGACATAAATTTGGACGCATAGCCAAAGGTGACAATAACTAATAGCACAATCATTTCTACATTACCACTTACATCACAATAATATATATATATATATATATATATATATATATATATACTGTTAATGTTTTATGAATTTTTTAAATTCAGAAGTTGAAAATTAACTATTCCCTAATAGTGTAATTATCTCAATATTTCAACTTACTTGTACTAATTCTCACTTTAGTTCCTGATCCAAACTGAAGTTTCTGAAGTCCAGACTGAGTCACACAACCTTAGCTTCTTAACACAATTCTAGTTAGATGTTTGTGAACGATCAAACACGAACATAAAACTATACAAATACATCTACAGTATAGCTCGCATTCTAATAGTGTTTTATAATCATGTCTAAAGTCTTTTAAAGGAATTTCACTTTGATTAACCACTGAACGTCCCAATATCTTGATAACAACCAAATACATTTTAGTAATTTTCATACTCAAGACAACCAATACATGTAAATACAATTAGGTTGTCATTTTGAACAACTTCTTATACTCACTGGTATAAATATTAAGTTTAATTCCAGATCCAAAGAAGACCTTTTGGCCTCCACCTGCATTCACACTGCATGAGAAGGCGGATCAAATATCTTACACTGGATCCATTATGTGGGTTAGATTATTCATTATCACAGTTGCCATGTAAAATAATTTAGTTTAACATTACACTACTCATCTATATTGTAAAGTGCAGTGTAACGCTGAGATATGGCTGGTAATTTCCAAAATAATGTTTGAGTAATATGAATAATAACATTCTGTATGTTTCTTTAAAATAAAAACCATATTGATAAATTATAAACTCTGCTTAAAAAAATAACATCTTACTTGTTTCAATTCTCACTTTGGTTCCTGATCCAAACAGGATTTTGCTGAGACCAGTTTGAGTCACACAGCCTGAACAACCTAACTATTAACTGAACATTCACTTAGGAAGGTAATTTTAAGTTAGAGCTTCGAGTTTTTTGGTAATTATGGCATTTTATGATATGCTTTAGTCTAACAGAGAAGTTAGAAGATATTCTGGCAAGCAATCATGGGACATAAACCTGGACTCATAGCCAAATGTGACAACAACTAATAACGCAATCATTTCTACATACACATCACAATATACTATGTGACTTTCAAATAACATTGCCAAGTTACAGTTGATTTTACAATTGTGCAATTATGAGTTCACTTGTTGTAATTTTTGTATTGCTATTTCAGTAAACTGACTAATTTATAGGTATACAGCTAATGCTATACTAACAAAGACAAGCATGAGTTCAACTACAATTACTATACAGCCATGATGAAAAAAGTATTGTACTCACTGCTATTAATAATAAGTTGAATCCCTGATCCAAACAAAATCTTTTGGTATGCATTTGTAGTCACACTGCATGGGAAAGCTGATCAATAACCCTGAACTATTTGACCTTTAGAAGTTGGTGATTAATTATTGAGTACCTGCATGTGAATTTAGTGACAATACACAGTAACATTGAAATAGGGGTAACTCTATTAGTAGTACCTTCTTGTGATTTATCGAACAAATGATCAAACCAGTCTTGTTAGTTGAATGAAGATAAAACTTTTACCTTCACCTTTATATAAATGTTTTACTAATTATTAATGTATAAACTATAACTATCAGAAGTTGAAAATAATCCAAACACAATGGATCCAAACACAATATTTTGTATTGGTACAGTAGTGACAACCTACAGTAACTATATATGACATGCAAAAATGCCATAGTCATATTTTGTTGGTCTGAAGGAAAGTAAAATCATTAATGTTTGAATAATTTTGAACTAATGCTGCTACATGACTTTGGATAATAGTTTAAAGCATACAATAACATTGATATAACAATATAAAAATTTGATATTTTTTAAATGAACTATCATCAGAAGATGAAAATCAACTATTTTCTAATATTATCAGTCTTTTAATGTTTAAACTTACTTTCAATTCTCACTCTAGTTCCTGATCCAAACAAAAGTTTCCCAAGTCCAGACTGAGTCACACAGCCTTAGCTACTCAACAAAAATATGATTACATACTGCATGAATGATCTAACAGTATAATTTGTAGTCTGATGGGGTAGTATGATCTTATTACATATAGGCACATTCAATTCTTTATATGTCTAAAACTTAATTTAAACAATTTATGAAATGCCCAAATTCATAACAACTCAATACATTTGGGTTATTTTAAGGCTCAACCCAACCAATAAATATAAATACAATTACTATAGAGTCATTATGAACGTATGGTTATAATGCATAATCCCTGATCCAAACACAATCTTTTGGAAACCATTTGTAGTCAAAAGGCTCATCAATAACAATATACTTGATGCATTTTTGATGGAATATAATAAATTATTCAATAGTTCAAACATTCAAAAAATCCAAATAAAGTTCAACTATATATTAGTTAATTTAGTAATTTGATTATTTTACTTATTAGGTGAAACGTGAATTGTTTTTGTTTGCATAGTTACTATAATATGCTGATATTGCAAGACCCCAGAGATATTTTTTTAAATTATAAGACCCATTTGGAATATATTGTACAATCATTAGGATAGTTAAAACTATATTTTACTATATTTTACCTTAATAGCGTTATAATATAGGAAGTACAATCTTGTTTTAATTCTCACTGGAGTTCCTGATCCGATTTTTTTTAAATCCAGTTTGAGTGACACGTCCTCAACACCTAGCTATGAGTTAAATATACATACTTCAAGGATTACACATTTGTTTATGCTCATCAATATATACTGCAGTTGTTTTTGCATTGTCTTCCAGAAATTGTTTACTGCCATTGTATATCTCTACAATACATACAGTTCATTATAAATATTAATTTTAAGAGCTGAAGAATTAGGTGACACTGTCATAAAGTATGCACATAGTTTACACATTTTACAATTATACAGTAATACTGGAGGTTATAGTCAAACTGGTAAACATTTTAATTGATTGTAAAATGCTTTTAGTGTACTGAAAACTGAAATTAGAGGGAAATACTATTGCAAATGTGTTGAACAAATTTTATGGGGATTATACAGTATAATAATTGTACTGTATATTGTAAATATTAAAATGTGTTTCATGGAAATATATTGTATACACTTACCTAATTGGACATATAATCGTATACCTATTCCCAGTATTAATTTATATCCAGCATTCACACATTCAGGAACTCCATTAACAAAACCTTCGATGCAACTGTCATTATGTATCAAGTAATCATATTACCTCTTTGTGTTTTCAATTAAATATAACATGTGTTTAGATTTAAGGACATTATTTACATAATAAAATATACTTTTACTTACTTGATGTAATTATAAGATTTGTTCCTGGTCCAAAAGATATTTTCAAATTGTCACACAGCTTGTATTACCTAAGCGCTAACCTCTCTAAGAACAAGTCATTATATATTTTTACACTTTTGAATAATATATATATTTTTAATTGCCTTTAAATTTTATAAAAAATATATTTTTATCTATAATGTTTAATATATGTATTTTCCATGTATACGGCTTGGGAGTATTCAAATATATTTCATCCCATTGCATTTAGGTCAGATTTAATTTGCAATACAACAGATACATGCAAATATACAATAACTAAAAAGTCATTATGACCAGTATCTTATACTCACTGGCATTAATAATGAGTTTAACTCCTGATCCAAACAGTATCTTTTGTAATCCACCTGCATTCACACTGTATGGGAAGGCTGATCAATAACCCTGGACTTGGGCTTCAGATTTTAAGGATGAATTCTGAATTATTATAAATGGTCAAACTAATACCTAATTGAAAGGGTTTAACTAAAGGCTTAGTATATCACAATATTATTTTACTGTAATACCTTATTTGGTTTCATTACCTTAACCATTTATGGCTAAAATAACAATGTGAAATGTATGTGTAGGTGAATTTGATTTTAATACTGATTTACAGTAAATGACAATGGTAAATGTGCATACTGAGTAAACTGTAGGCGAAATTGTAAAATGTTTAAATGCACTTAAAATATATTGATCATGTAAATACAGTAAATGTATATTAACAGAATTATATAAGATGTTATGGGCAGCAATACTGCCTAAGTTAATGGTATCAATTACCTTTGTAATACTAGGACTCAGACCCTGCCTTACTTCAATAAACCTTAACATCTTCAGATGCAAATGTAACAAGACAATTACAATTTAACAACAACAAACAAATCAGCAGCTTTATGTACTTACTTGCATTAATACTAAGTTTAATTCCTGATCCAAATAGAATATTTCGGACTCCTGTATTCACACTGCAAGTGAAGTCTGATCAATAACCCTGCACTGTAGGGTAAATTTGAAATAGGTTTAAACTAAAATGTATTAATTCTTGCTTCTTCGGAAAAAAGTTTACATTTTAATATTATGGTTGAATCATATTTTTTTCACACCGTTTTATAAATTCTAGGACCTCAGAGCCTAGGGTTACTAAAACAATAGATCAGTTAAAATTACTTGAATATAAAAAGTGTTTTAAGTGGAATTGCAACTGTAGCAATTTAAAAAAAAATGTAATATAATAATTATTTAAAATCTTTAGATAGATTTTTTCTTTTCAAGAACAATTCTAATTTTAATTTCTGATCTAGACTGATTCACACAACCTCAACTAATCTAAAAACCCCATGTTTAGTTCAAACAGTTGAGGTTAAATTTAAAGGTTAACATTTTAATAATATTTTCATTAGTCATAGGTATATTTTCATATTTATGAACAGCCTAATATGATGATGTCAATATTATTATTTAAAACAACTAGTGTTTAATACAACTAATACAAACATTCTGAATAGCTTCTTATACTCACTGGTATTAATATACAGTTCAATTCCTGATCCAAATAGTATCTTTTGGTATCCAACTGTAGTCACACTGCATAGAACGACTTAACAATAACCCTGTACTTGTTGGATGTTGGGAATCGGATAACAGCATTTATAATTCCATGTTTTATTGAAAAAAAATTATTTGGGGAAAAAAGGTTAAATTTGCAATTGTTTGATATGGTACATAATCTGGCATGTTAACATGTTTTGAATATTTATGTCATGTTGTCATGGACACTCAAGAAACTAAAATTGCAATGTTTTAGGATACACAATTATTTTAACATGTTTAGTACAATGCCAGTAGCCAGTAGAAAGTAAAAAAAAGGCTAATATTGTACTTTAAAATGTCTTTAAATTGTTTGTTTATATAAATTATTGTTTGATCAAGACAATTGAGTCAGCCTTTCAACATTTAACGAAACACTGCATACAGTATACTTTTAAGTATTAAACATTATTTATCAGCTTCACTTACTGAAGTTTAATATTGTCTCTTTCAATAACATCAATGTGCTCTGTGTGTATATATTTAGTTATCAAAATTAATATTAAATGCTAAAACAATAACATTAAATAGCAGGTGTTAGTACATTTGATACATTGTTATATTCTATTAGTAGTTTTTCTATTTTGCACCAAATAATAATATGCCTACTGTAGTTTTATGATGTTAATAAATACATCAGAAATGTACTTAAAACATGAGATTTTATTATTATTAAGATTTTACTTACTTGGTGTAATTATGAGATTAGTTCCTGATCCAAATGTTATTTTGACATTGTTAGTATTCACACATCTTATTAAACTTCAACACTAACCTCCCAAAGAACTAACAAGGAATTCTCTTAAAATATTATATAAACATATATAAATTTGTTCATTATATATAACAGGAACATTTGTGATAAAGTATTAGGAACTAGAAAAATACACTTTTAGGATTCTGACTTACTTGTTTCAATTCTCACTTTAGTTCCTGATCCAAACAGGATTTTGCTGTTTCCAAACTG
>JAOEGT010126986.1:0-11565 GCA_025447795.1 Speoplatyrhinus poulsoni
GAAGAACATTTATTCATTTTATTTATTTATTTTTATATATATATATATATATATATAAATAAAATTTCACACATAAGAGATTGGTTTCAGCATCAACCTCCACTGCTGACTACTTTAGTTCTCAATTCACCTTCAGCAGTGTGTACAAACACACAAATAGCTGTAAACACACAGAAGGGGGCAGTAGTGAGATCGCCTAGGTGATCTGACGCTCACATTTAAAACAATTCTAGTCGGTCATGCTGACATTCAGTAACACAGATAGTTTCATCACAGACTTCCAAATTGCACAATTAAACTCCAACTGCCCCTCGACACAGAAACGTGAATACAGGTCAGTCACCTGACATTGACCTGCTACCAGAATAGAAAGATGGTTCATTCACAAATTAACTTCTCTACACTGTGGCAAGACCTGTGTTACTAACATCTTAATAACAATGCCCTATTAATGCAATCTGCAATTCACAAACACAGCGTTGAGCACAGACATCTGTTAAGGCGTTCGTATTAGTCCTGTGAATTGTATCTTGATAACACATCTCACACTGCTACAGCTACACCCAGCGGCAGCAGCTGGTTCTACGGGAGGTAATCTGGGTCCGTGTTCTCAGAGTGTTCTGAAGAGTCGTCGCTGGAGTAAAGAGCGTTCGGATCGAACGAAAGGTACACATCTTCCTCTCCCTCGTCGTCTGTGTCGCGCTCGTCTTCCTCGGCTGCGGGAGGCCTCTTGCCACGCAGGCTACCGAGCTCCCGCTGGCTCAGCCTGGTGAGCCTCACATGGGGCTGGAGTGTCCCACGCTGCCCTGGCGGGGAGCCTGGTGTCTGGATGACAGCCGGGATCAGGCTGGGGATCAGGGGCGCTCGCTCCTCGGGCCGAGGGGCAGACTGGGGAGGAGATACCGCGGCGGGGTGAGGGGCCGAGGCCGACGGGGGCCTGACCTGGTGTACAGAAGGTCTGGTAGGTGAACGCCATTGAGGCGTTTTGACCGACAGAGCCGCAGACCGAGTGCCGGAACCTGCGTGCCGCGTAGAACGACTGAAGAGCTCGGAATGCGTCGGCAAGGGCGGAGTGCGCGACTGGGTGCCTGTCGAGGCCGCTGCGGACCCCTCGGGTGAGGACGGAGAGCTGGGCGAGGGCGCCGTGCTCTTCAGCACAGCGGCGGGTCGCCTGAACCTCCTGGAGAGTCTGGAGTAGGGCTGGCATGTCGGGCGGAGACGATACACGGCGGTGGGTGGATGAGTTGTTTGAGGGCCGGGCGGAGGATCAGGCAGCGCCACGGGGGCGGGGAACAAGGCCGTGGGCGGGGCCGGCGGTCGAGGAGGGGTAGACGTGGCAGAGGGTGATTTCGAGGCAGGGGGCGGAGATATCCGGTGGGGCGCGACGATGTTGCCGCCGTTGCCTAGCGACAGCGCGGGGGTCGGCGAGGGGTCCGTAGCGAAGGGGGGGAGGCGCGTGAGTGGCGGGGCGGGGGACGCATCTCCGCCTGACGCAGGGGAGGTCGTCGGGTGGGGGGCGCTGTGGGCCGGGGGGGCCGGGACAAGAAGGGATGGGGTGAGGTCTTGTGAGGAGGAGGAGGAGGCGTGAGGAGGCGCTTCCTCAGAACACTCCTGCAGAATGCTCCTCACCCAGCGCTGGTGTTTAGCACAGAACTGCGGGGAGGAGACGTACTCCTCGCTGGCTAAACTGTTCTCCTCCTCCTCCTCACCACCATCATCATCACCACCATCATCATCATCTTCATCCCTGACCTCCTTCCTCCCCGCCTCACCTCTCACTGCTGCCTCCCTCTCCCTGGCCTCCTCCACGACCTCCTCGTCTTCCAGCAGGAGAGGGCTGTCTTCCGTCCCCATCGTCTGCTCCTCCTCCTCCTCCTCCAAGGGAGCTGCTGTAGGGGAGGTGGCAGGGCAAGGAGGAGCCCTGCTTGCTCCTCCTTGAGATGCACTTGGAGCGGGCCTCCCTTCGTGAGGACATGCAGCAGCTGAAGCTATTAAGAGACACTAGATTAACAACAGCAGTGGGAGATATTTCCACCAACTTTATTTAAGTTCTCTTTTCAAAACATATATCGATTTGAGAAACCTTTTAGTTCCTGGGAGGTTTTTGTTTTTTTGTTTCCCCATAAAATATAAAAAGTTTGTTCTTAATGCATTAGTGAACATTTATTTTCTCGTCTTACATTTCAAAGGATAGTTTTGATGTACATTCTTTAAATGATTTCCAACACCTTGCAGAAGTCTCTTCAAAGATGTTTCTATAGGTCTGGAGTCACACGCAAGAACCCTCAACAGCAAACTTTCTTCCTCAGCCACAGGACCATTCTTCTTAAATATCTGGTACAAACATACATAAAACAAAGATACATATTTAAATATCCTGTCTCGAGAATTCCCCCCTGCCACACACACACACGCACACACACCTACACGCACACACACTCACACGCGCACACACACCTTATCGATGAAGGTATCTTTGGGCAACACGGCCTCGAGTTCGTCTAGATAATGTAGCAGTCTCTCCTCTAGTTTCTGAGCATACCGTTCACCATACTCCTCTTCCATCTGGTTCTGGAAGACATCAACCATTTGGCATGTTCATACACACACTATCTACATGTTATATACCACATGGGCACATATCATATTTTACTTAAACGTTAGGCAAACACGGTCTTATGCGAAAGTTAAAAAGTTAAGAACTCAAGAAATTCTGCTTCAAAAAAGAACATTCTTGAATTCATTATTTTTCTGGACAACAGAAAACAACCGTTAACAGAAGAAGTCTGAAAATACACCTCACTGCACCAAATACTGATTATGAATGAGCATTAGCTGGAATTCAGACTGCCACCAAAACGGGGATCTCTAGTGCTCCCTGCTGGATGGAAAAGGGAACTGTCGGAGGCACCTGATTCAATAACCATCCAATTAGCATACAACATACTCAATAATAGAAAATAAACTAATTTTCCTAAACGAGAAAAACACAAAACCCTTAAGCCGTTCCAGACGATAATCATAGCTCCAAATGCTCTTTTACACTGTGTATATATGATGAAGACTAAACCAACCTTGATGTAATAGTTAAGTTTGTCTTTGTTCACAGCAAGGCTTTGCGCCAAGGCCTTAAAGTCCCTGTGGTTCTTCTTCATGAGGGACATAACTTGCTGGCTCTGAATAACAACAGAGAGAAGAAGCGGTCAATTCTAATAACATGAACCATTACAGAATATTGATTAATATATAACATAGTAGTGCACTGATTAATATGCACAGGAATCAATACAAGTAAACTGCAAATATGTGTGTTTAAACCTGTTGAAAGAACTGTTTTTGATTGGTGCGGTACAGTGGTAAACAATCTGATTAACTCAATGTGTTTGTTGACTAGCGAGAGATAACTTCGCTGACACCTAACTGCTGCTTACTCACACACTGGCCTTGGTATTGGGGTAGGTTACTGGGAAACAGTTGGAGAAGTTTCACCACAATCGGAATAACGCCATGACCCTCCTTGAACATCCACATTATGACCTGGAAAAGAAACGTGTGTGAGAGAGATGGATACAGGCAGGGTGCCATGGATAAATTGTATGATATAACAATGAAAGTTAATAATAGATAAAGAATAAAGTTATGGCTTGCATTACACACAATAAATACAGTAAATATGTCTGTGACTGAAGAACTTCATTTAAGAAGCATGTAGTAGAACGTTCTAAAATACCTGAACAGAAAACAGAATTGAATGAAGATGTATGTGCCCTCAATGAGCATCCTTCCTTACCATTGTTTTGAGGCCAAACATGATTTTCATGTGTTTGATTGGAGTCACAAGTCTGGGCAGAATTCTATACGTGGCCTCCAGAAACGACACGACGTTCTCAAATACCCCGATCTCCCTATTCTTCACCAGGGTATAGGCCTGGGCAGATCCTATACGGAGTCTCCACGGCTCTTCCAGGCTCAGCGGCTGTTGTTGTCCCATATCTGGCAAAAACGTGGGATCCGCGGCTGGGTGTGGAAACAACATGAAATCAATAAAGTATGACTGCTGTTTTTGCAATCGTCAATTAGAAAATTGCAATTTTACATCAAATCAACAGTGAAAATACTATGTAGTCTGTAGTGTAGCTATAAGTCAATCATGCGAGTTATTAGTAGACGTATTCGATATTAGAGATCTATTCACTATAATTAAAAAGCGGTTTCCCCACTTTTCAGGATATCTCTCATCTTGTGAGCCCACGCATATTCCACGATCCACACCGGTGACACTGGTATCTTCTGTAAGTAACTTATTTTTTCCCATGTTTCCTCTTCTTCCATCACTCGCGGACTCCGTTTCCCGTACTACAGTGATGCTCTGCTCGATGTCTGTACGCCAAAGGTCGCCTGGTACAGACATCGCACTAGCAGCAGGGGCAGAGACTCACTTATAAAACATCCATGGTTAGCCTTCAGACGGGGGAGGAAGGTCCTGTTTCCCCACCCCTAGCTAACCGGCCCAGCTGGGCATGTACCGACAAGTTGTGGAAATTAATTTATGCACATGACCTCGTCGTTCATCGGTGTTAAATAACGGAACCCACGTCTATATTGCAATTCAAACTATGTCAAAATAAAGGTTTTCAGGTTAATAGTCACGCCATATGCATTCATATGAAGCGACAATACTTACATTGTGAAGTATGTGTGCGCTGCTTTTCTTCACCTGGAAGTTCTTTACTGTGCAGGAGAAAGATGTCCACATTGCTCACTCACCTTCCATCTCAATATGACCTTAATTCTCTAACTAGGCCTACATTTTAATCAGAATGACAGAGGCCATATTGCTTTAAGGTAATGTTTCATATTCATAATCAAACACAAGATTTGGGCGTCTCTATACATGTCAGCTTGATAAAACTATGTAGACTAACGTCCTAGCTCATTGGCTAACTGACAAGATACAACCAAGGAGGTTAGGCTGCAACGTCACTGCAAATGCATGTACCGTTGTATGTTTTAATTTTCATGAAATTGTTTGACCGTGTACGTTCATGTGTCTTTATCAACCAGAATGACGTAAACTGCTCTAACCTGCGATCTTTGCCTTCTTTGCATCCTCAGCCCGGACTCGACCACTATGAGCAGGGCATGTGTGTCTATGTTGCAGCTGAGCGGGTCTCTCCGACTGTTAAAACCAAATGCCCTGACCTGTAACAAGCGTGAGTTGACATTAGCTGCTGGACGTACCGGTACCTCCCCTCGTCTGCCATCCATTTCTCTCCACACCTACAGATGTTCCTATTCTACAAACATTAAAGTGCGCTCGTATCTCCAGTATGTGAAACGTAAGTTCAAGAGCCCTCCTCGTCCCCCATACAGTCATGTATGCCAGGTGGGAGACCCTGTGCTGCGTTCGCACGCAGCAGTCGTTGACCCTGCATTAATAACGAGCCCTGACATCCAGCAAGTCATCAACACTTTGGTGAAGGTAATGCGCAAACTTGACTGCATGGGACTGAGCGCGCCACAGATCGGGGTGCCTCTACGCATCTTGGTCATGGAGTATCCCGAGAAGATGTTGGAGGAGAGTTCACCTGCAGCAAGGGAGGCCAGAGGTATCTCCCAGCAGCCCCTGAGGGTCTTTGTCAACCCCCAGTTGAGAGTCCTAGATGGCCGGCAAGTGGCTTTCCAGGAGGCTTGTGAGAGCATCTCTGGGTTTTCTGCCACAGTACCGCGGTACTTGTCCATGGAAGTGTCAGGTAAATGTAATTGCTAGAGCTCTACACCTTTTTTAAAGGTATGGTCAGACCGCCAGCGATTGTTAGTTGCACTTTTTGTGATTCACTCAGTGACCATCTCCTCCAGCTACAGTAGTCCACTAGTCTGCCTGTTTTGTGTGCGTGTTGAATAAATAATCTGTTGTTGCTACACAGCACTGGCTCTGTAAATGGGAAACACAAACGAAGTGGTGCAGATTGCACCACACAACAGTATCCTAGCCTTGGCAATGCATTTCCAATGTGTGGGGCAGAGCTGCTGTGGCAGCACTCTATGGCATTGCGTTCAAATATTAACAGGTGTTCTCCGTAATGACTATACCTTGTATAGCATACGGCATAAACTGTTTTAGTCTCGTCATGTTACTCTGTGTTGTCCCGTCGCAGGGCTGAATGAAAAGGGTGAACCGGTATCTTGGCAGGCCAGTGGCTGGTCCGCTCGCATCCTCCAGCACGAGATGGACCATCTGGATGGCGTTCTCTACATTGACCACATGGACAGCAAAACCTTCATCAACATCCACTGGCAGGAACACAATGATTAGCAGACTCAGAGGTGCGTTCAGAATTGGCCACACACTTTGGCTCTGGACGAAGGGTGACAGTTTAAATAAAATTATTTTGAAATGTTTACACAGATCGTTCAAATTCAAGCTCAAAGCAAACATGTTTGCCTATTCTGAACGCACCTCTGTTCTCTACCTGCTACCTTATTGGAAACCTATAAACCGACAGAAACATTTACCTTTGCTTGAAACCAGAATGTCTGCAAATGCATTTCTGGTGGGTGCAAGACAAATACGCTTACACTACACACGATCAGACAGCAGTAACAAACTATTGTCTATTTCCTATTAAATATACTGTAATTCTTCAGCACTGCTTGGTGGAAACATTATGGTGTGTTTTTTTCCAAATTATGATACAGAGATATGCATGTTTGTATAATTTCATTAAAATAAGTGTCAGCCCTATGGCCCTGACTACTCCCTTGTGAATATGAAGTGTTTGTGGGGGACCTGTATTTTTCAGCATGTCTGCAACATGAAGACCAGACCTTATGATATAGTCAGCAATTGTAAGCTAATACATGGTTAAATTCAGCAAATATCTACTCATGGTCTAATAGCTGCTTGGTCTGTCTGCTGAAAACACAAATCTTGTCGTTTCTACACAGCCCTGTAAATAGGAATACAACAGTGTCCTAGTCGCCTCAATACGTTTCCAACGTGTGGGGTAAAGCTTCTTACTGAGCAGCCTATGGTGTTGAGAGAGGGGTTTTTGTTTTATGATTTGTGAATATTATTTATTAAATAGTTTTTATAACATCCAATTATTGACTCTACTGATTATAATGTGGAGTTAGGAATTCTGAAGAGATCTATTTTTTTTTTTAACTCAATCAGAACTAACACCTCTCCCTTCAATGTCATAGGGTATTACAACAGAAGCTTCACCCTACAATTGGACACGTTCTAGTGGTGCAGTAGCAGTCTACTATACACCATTTTGTACCCATTTACAGGGCCAAGGCTTTGTTGAAACACCAAACGTTTTCAGTGCATACAGAACTGACAGCTACCAGACTGAGTAGGCAGTATCTGAATTTGACCAAATGTGAATACAATTGCAGGGTAGACTCCACCTTAAGTTTTGAGTCAATATCTTACCTCAGCGTGTGTTAGTGCAGGTCATTACCAACAAAAACAATTGTACACAAAATTCTCCACTCGGTGCAATAAAATCTGAGTTTCAACAGGAGTGAACTGAAATTCTATGACTAATTTTGGATGGATGACATGCAAGTGCAATTTAAGAATTTTATTAATTAAAGACTACTTTTCAGGCAGGAGTAAAATGGAACATGTAGTTTTTAATTCCTCAGTATTTCCATTCCTTCAACCAACCAAAAGCACAACCCGAATCAAAAATTCAGGTATCCATTAAGTATGGATCATGGTAAATATGGCCATTTAAAGACTAAATTAAATATTTAACATCAGGGTCTATAAAGGGAACCCACTAGAACTTTTATCAAGTAAACGTAGTGTAAAATTAAATGCAGAAGTTTAGATTTTGGCTATAAGAAATGTTGATTCCAGAATGAAGATTTAAGGCACTGATATTTCAATATGTGCCTCAGTCACATGTAATCCTTGGTGCATCTCACACAGCAGAGGACTGGTCAAACGTTTGGCCACAGGCACATGTGACAGGACTCTGATACCAACACTGAATGCAATATTCTCTACCACAGTAGCTACATAAGACAAGAGGCCTCCTTAAACAATACGTTCCACATGAACAACAAATCTGAAGTTCTTCGGTTGTGTGGAGCGACTCTTGGCAGTATTTAAAACCCTTGCAGCTTCTAGTGTGGAAAACCCTGCAGCTGTGGCAGATATAGTGTGGGTCTGGGTGGGCCAGGTCACAGCAGTCATGGTAGGAGATCGGCTGTGGTTGCATTTTGCTCATTACGTTTGGGTTGTCGGGCCGATCTGGGGCCGCCACAGCTACGCTGGTCTTGCCACGCGCTGCCGGGGTCTCGCTTCTGCCCCCCTCTCTCGGACCGTACGCTCGCCGCCCCAACGCTTCTCCGACCGCATCCATTGTCAGCTTGTCAACCGCGGCCGGCGAGCGATCGCTGGCCTGGCATTTCTGCGGGAACTCGCTGGTCATGCTGTGAACGCTGCTGCAGCCCAGGCAGGGCTGACGGCGTGCTCCGTTATTCTGCACGCAACTGCAGAAGAACGCCGACCCAGGTGACAAAGAAGCCCCCGTGGGCTGTGCGACGCAGTGCGACAGTCTCGGGTCAGGCTGCGGCGTCGCGGACTCCCGGTGCGGACGGCCGGGTTGTTGAGCGATGGCGGTCGCCGTGGAGACCCCCGCGCTGCTGAAGCCCGGCGGCGGGGCCGTCACCTGGTGGAGTAGCGTAGTGACGCACACGGGCTTCCCCGGCTGGGTGGCGGAGAGGGAAGATGGCGGCGTGACTCCGTTGCTGGGAGGTTTGCCGGAGACAGCGGGCGAGGCTGTGTTGTAGAGGCCCCAGGACAAGGAACGAGGACTCTCGTCGTAGTCATCAGGCACCACCTCAGTCTTCCCGCTGGAGAGCTCGGCAGCTGTGTACAAGTCGAGGTCCTGCTCGCCATCAAGCCCAGAGATCACCAGGTCACTCTTCGGGAAAAGCTCAACCTCCAGGGTCTTCCTGACATTGTCCAGAGACACCTGTAGAAACAAGATTAGACTTCTAGATTGTTTCCATTCCATTGTGCTATGCTGCAAAATGCCTTTCTGTTTTAGTTGACTGTACTGTAGTTCTGTAGGTCAGTTATACTCTAGTTCTGTAGGCTAGTTGACTGTAGTTCTCTAGGTCAGTTATACTGTAGTTCTGTAGGCTAGTTGACTGTAGTTCTCTAGGTCAGTTATACTGTAGTTCTCTAGGTCAGTTGACAGGCCTTACCTGAACGCAGTGTCCTCGCTGTCGCTCACACACCAGACCAAGTTCCCAGTCTGTCTCACCAGCATACCTCCCCAGGGCCGCCAGCAGGAGGCGACACTCGCAGCGCACCAGGAAGAAAGCACAGGACAGGCGCAGGAGACTGTCTTGGTCAGCGAAGCCGACCGCCGCGGGCTCGCGCTGAAGCTGCTCCATGCTGCCATGCGAAGCCTGGTATCCTAGCAACCCAAACAGCCGCAGAATCTGTGGCGTGGACAGCGCTGGCTTGATGTAGTGGGTGACAATGCCCGAGTACATCTGAGAGACACAGAACAAAAAGTATTTAGAATTAGGGGTGGGGACCACAAATAAATAACTAACTAGTACAGAGTGTAGTTTTATATATCGTCACCTTCATAAAATAATGTCCCAAGTCATTTTTTGAAATGTATTATTTATTTCTTTGCTAAATATTCCCATGATGCTGGCCACCTTTGGTAAAATCACCTACTGTACAGCCTCACTTGAACAGATAATACGATTCTACCCCAGTAGCATAATGGCCTATGTATAATAACTATATAATATCTATATAATTAATAATGTTTTCTGAAAAACCTGAGAAAATTACATAGGCCATTATTTTAGGAAGGTGACAATATTTTAGTTTGTGAGTTTGCGGCCTTGGCAATTAATGTTCAATGGCGGGGCCGGGAGCTTAAGTGTACTTGTTTTGATGTGGAGTTTAAATAACCACCAATTCTCCAGCGGGTTACCCCACCTTTAAAATAGTCTGTATGTGCGAATCGGTAGGTTTATGTCAGCGTGTGCGCTGGTTACAGTTAACAGCTTCAATCTGTCGACTTTACGTCAGGTGACGGTTTACGACAATAAAACAGTGACGGGGCCAACCTTGACCACTTTGTACTCTGCTCGCCAGGGGCTGAGGTACAGGTTCAGGGCTGCTTGTTCCATGACCTCAAACGCCTTGGCTAGCCCTTTCAGGCCACCTCTAGCTCTGCTCCGGCCAAAAGCAGGGTCCTGTGTGGCTTTGAGTGACTCCTCCATGATTCTCAGCGGGTCCAGGCCTAAGGAGTGCGTGTAGCGGGCGTCTCCATCTTCCAGCATGGCCTCCACCTCTCCGCACAGCTGCTCATCCTGACACACCAGGCTGGAGCCGCCTCCAGCAATCTGCTTCTCCAAGCTTGCCTCATACCTGGACAGCAGCTGTGCGGTGATCTGGTCCAGGCTGCACATCTCTGACAAGTCGATGGAAATTTACAACGGCAGTGTTTATTAAGTCCAGACAGTTTGAAATTGTAACGGGACACATTGCAATACTACAACATTACGACAGGGTTGACTGTGTATTTTTGATGCCAATGGAACAGGACGGTGTTATGTAATGTAGGGAGGCCTTATACTTGAAAGTGAAAGTTAATATTCTGGCCTGGACAAAGGCTTTACCAAAAACAGGCTAGTTCAGGTTAGCATCCACGGTTGGCGTTAGATCGCAAGCAAATAAACGTAAACCAATAAACCTGACATGACCTTTATTCTAGTAAGAAACAGAAGAACACGTTTACTGTTCCCGGTCCAACGCGATTAACGGGATACAGTTAGGGTCATTAGCTAAAGCGTTACCGTATTATGGTAGCATTCCCGTCATGATTCAATGTGATCACGTCATAACATACGATATACAACTCACCTTACTCTCGTCAAACCATGTGGAAGTTAATGGAAAAATCCATCTTCGATTGTTTTATATTCGCGTAGTTTGACTGTGACTAGTCAAACTTCAGATTTTAAGTAAACACTGTCACGTGTAAAAAAAAAAAAAAGAAAATCCCCAAGCCAGAGGTGCGCTTGGTTTATATGTAGGGTGAGACGAAAATCCCGCCCGTAGACTAGAAAAATAAATAATATAATCTTTATCTGTATGTGGTGTCGCATGGGAAAACATTTTGAACCCTAAATAATTAAGAAAACGTTTCTGGAATATGTTTGATGGCGTAATCATACATCAATAGTATACTTACTGACTTAATTTATTTGACATAATTCGAGACAGTGAGGTAGTTTGTCCACAAGATGGCGGTATAAACCAGTATCAATTTGTCTACATACCTCGTGAACATGGTCCATCTTCGCACATGTCAGATCTGGCACAATATGGTTGAACTTCACACCGAACCGGGAGGACTGAGGCCAGCGTTGTGGAAATTTGACTATACGTCTGCCTACTGCAAAGCAGCTAATAAAACATATCGTAGACTTAAGTAGACTTAAGCTTTAGATGAATGAAGTCAACCGCAAAGAAGCTAATAAAACCTATGAAGATTAATTAAATCAATC
>JAOEGT010126997.1:0-11564 GCA_025447795.1 Speoplatyrhinus poulsoni
GGTGTCATAAATGATAGTATTATGAGAGGTATCTATTGAAGTCGGACTAAGTAGGAAATCATTGAAGGCCTAGGTGTTTAATGCACGGCCCGCCACTGCTATAGATGTACGTCCAGCTTGGAGAACCAAGGTAGCCAGTAGCAAGGAGCTAAACCTTTACCCCCCCCACCCGGCCCCATCCCACCCCGACCACCCTCGGTCAACACCATTCCCCTGCTCCCATAGGTTCAAGGGTTGTTTCCAAGCCCCACAAGCAACACTGTGACAAATTAGCCAATAGCTGTTTTTAGTTGCAATAGCCTATTTTTAACCTGTAGAGGGCAGTTGCCAAACATTCCCAGAGACCTTTCCCACTTTTAACAACAAGAAGCATTCATCTGTGCCTAATTAAACTAGTTTTTTATTTTTTTATTTTACAAATACGTGTTCAGTTGCTATTTAAAATAATTTTCGCTATCAATCATTGCTTGTAGATTGTTGATGATTATTAAGTACATTACTTGTTCAGATGGAGGCTCTGGTTGGTCCAAAGTGGGGTCAGCCTTAAACTGTGTAAATTGCTTCCCCATTATTTTGGTTCAGCGAAGGCCGTCGGTTGGTTTTCTTGTGACACTTGACCTTTGGGCTTAGGCCTTCTTTCCCGTACCAGAGCTTGCACTCGTCTATGACCACGTGCATTCCTGGCGTCGAGGAACACGCATATTTCGGAAACGCTGTAAGAGCACGTTTGTATAAGAGGAGCCAGAGAGGAGCTCTTCGTCTTCCTTGTCATCCTCGTCATCCTCATCATCGTCTTCACACCCTCCGGCTGGTCTTGTCTGAAAGGCAAACCTTGGAAAAGCACCTTGCGTGTCGAGGCCTGTTTGAACCCCCTCCCCGTCCACGACTTTCCATTCAGCCCCATTGAGGAACTTCTGTTGCCGGTGTTTGGAACACATGCGCGCTGGGGGAACTGGAATTCCTCTCCCATCTGGGGCGGAGGAAATGAGGCTGCTGCGGTATTGCCTTTTTGGGGGTATGGGAGGGGGAAAAGGGGGGCAGTAATAAGCACAGAGGCAATCTGCATTCCAGACGTTCGGCGCACATAACTGAGGCCCGGCCACATGCCAGTGATGGCTCTAGCATCTTCCCCACAAGAAAAACGACGTGCGTGTGTGTGTATGTGTGCGTGTGTGTGCGCGTGTGTGTGTGTGTGTGTGTGTGTTGACTTATTTGTGATGATTTTTGAGGTCACCATTTTTTGGAGGAGCGGGTTTGTGTGTGTGTTTGATGGGGGATATCATAAAACATGCATATGTGAATGTGAGAGGCAAAGTGTGTGTGTGAATAAATATTAGAACATACACACATTGTGTGTGTGTGTGTGTGCGTGTGTGTGTTTGTGTGTGTTTGTGTGTGTATCTAAGCAGCAGTGAAGGGTGTGTGATTATTAGGACATGCACAGGAGTAAGCATGTGTACGTGTGTGTGTGTTTGGGTGTGCCTGACTGTATCCAAGCAGGAGAATAGTGCTTGCGCGTGTGTGTGTGTGCGGGTGCGTCCGCGTGTGTGTGTGTGTGTGTGTGTGTGTGTGTGTGTGCGCTGACAGAAAGGTTGGCTCAATTTTCTCTCTCCTATCAGCTCGCCCATGTTTTTGTTCTTCACAGGACGTGATAGGGATGAATCTCCATCACGCCCGCTCTCTTTGAACTTCAGTGCCAGGGCGACAGTCCCTCACACTCTCTCCCTTTCTCTCTCTCTCTCTCTCTCTCTCTCTCTCTCTCTCTCTCTCTCTCTCTCGTTGATGGATGTGTATGATGGGTAGTGGCGCCCGCTGTGTCACAGGTGTCTGAACCCGGGGGGGTTAGATGGGGAGAAGGGTTACGCTTGCAGGGTTACAAGGGAGAAGTTTTTTTTCCTTCTTTTTTTATAATTGCATATACAACTATAGTTTCAGTTGTCTCTCGTATAAAAGCCTCTAGCTTGAAGCTGCAGTCTGTACATGTTAATGCAATGTGTTTGTGTTGTGTCAACACACAGTTGTGACTTCACTTTATTGTCTCGTCTTTTCAATCTGTAAAGAGAATCTTCGCCCAGCACAAACATGTCACTTTACATTGTGTCACCTTGACGAACTCGCTGCGTAAATGGTTTTATACAAATAAATGACAAGACGAGAACCCCACCCCGGCTGAATCCTACCGTATTGCCAGTATTTTGCGTATTCGCGAATCAAGAGGTAAACAGTGGTGGAACACTTATGGCCCAGATGTTTGGCATGAGCATATATGCGAATGGCAGCGCAATGATTGGAAATGTTTCAGTGAATGTAGAATTACGGGAAGGAAACGCTGAGAGAGTCAAGTCCCTCAGGATTGAGATGCCACACTGGCACGTAAATCCTTAACATGGGACACACCTATCAGCGACCTTCAAAGGGACGCCATACATAGTTCAGTGTTGCTTCTGGGTGTGAATATATGAAAAATAAACGGTAGTTTAAATATTCTCAAAAGTTCTAACTAATATTTAGTTACATTTGTCTCTTTGTAGTGTAGTTGCTGTTTGTGCGTGTATGTGTAAATGTTTGCAATAGATCAGTTGCTGGGCATTGGATTTCACAAGCCAGCCCTCCTGTTAAACCCCTCCCCCACCCCCAAATGCTCTTCATTGTGTCGGGGTCCTGACACGACTCAAGTCCATGGCCAAGTGCTGGGGTGAGTGGGTGAGGTTAAGATGGAGGCTGTGAGGGTTGTGGGTAACCTGAGAGCACTGTCCTGGGTGGAGGGTTGTGTGTGTGTGTGGGGGGGTCTCTACGGCTGCTGGGATGGCCTGGGTTATCTCTGGACCTTTTCCCAATCCTCTCTAGTCCTGCTTGACCCCTCGAACCCCCCTCCCCCCCAAACACACACAGTCTCTCATGTGCCGACAGTGTTTATGTGTTTGCCTAGCACTTTTAGAGAGCATCAGTGTATGTGTGTGTGTGCGTTTGTGTGGTGTCGGCAATGTGTGTACACACTTTAGATGGTGAGCAATAGCAGCCCGTTTGTGTTGTGTTTCTGTTAGATGGCTGGTGATAGCATGTGTGTGTGTGTGTGTGTATCTCTTAGATGGCTGGTGAGTGTGTGTGTGTGTGTGTCTCTTAGATGGCTGGTGATAGCATGTGTGTGTGTGTGTGTGTGTGTGTGTGTGTGTGTCTCTCAGATGGCTGGTGATTGTGTGCGTGTGTGTGCGCACGGGCGTCCGTGTGTGTGTGAGAAGACATTTCTATACACGTGCCTGCTAGGTGTGCACAAGTGTGTGTGTGTGTGGATGTGTTGTGGTGACAATTCGCAGGGCCTATCTGTTAGGATGATGTAGCCGATGATGTATTTAGGAGTCGTGTGGGGGGTGCCGTGTGAGCTTCCCCAGATGCCATCTCCTCTAGACTCAAGCCCCCCTTCCCCCCTTCCCACTAACACTAGAGACCCTTCTGGAATCTCCGGTGTTTACCTTGAGTTGTATCTCATTCTTTATGGTCGTTCTTACCTTTTCTTTTTTTCCACTTATTTTACGTGCTGCCGGCCCATCACGACTTTTCGACGCGTTGAGACGCCTGGGAGGCGCGCTGGGTAAAAGCGCGGCATTTATAGAGCGGCTTGTCCAAATGTTGATGCTACGAGCCGACGTGACTTTAAAAGGGAAACATGTGTTAGAGCCACCGGGGAAAACAGCGATGGAGCGACCAGAGCATGGAGATGCACTCCTCTCTCACTCTCTCTTCCCCTCTCTCTCTCTCTCTCTCTCTCTCCCGTAGCTCAGGATATGAATGGTTTAGGGGAAGAATTTTCGTATTTTCGGGATGTTGTAAACTCCGGACTGTAAACAGAGTGATTGGGGGGGGGGGGTTGGGTGTTAGCAGGCCGTGTTGGTCCCCGTGAGTTAAGCGTTTGATGGGCTGGACACCTGCACCCAAGTTGGGTGGATGTGGGGGGAAGGAGGGGGTTATATCACACCCTTTCCCAACAGTCCAGCCATGGAATGATTCTCAGTTGCGAGGTGGCTAATATTCCAAGGAACCAATGGTATGTGAGGGTTGAATCAACAGTTATAATAGATGGACGATATTTTATTATTTCTCCTACGTCCTCTTTAACAGGCTACATACCAAATAATGCGGGAAACCGTTGCCTGCTGACGTTATTTAGCCACAAATAACACGTGAAGAACATCAAAATGTTAGGGCTCTTCATAAAGTCTAATTTGAAGAATTATACAAATTGTTTTGAGGCAATCACAAAATGAGACGGCATGCTGTGTCTGCAATTACCCCCCTGTGGTTGAAAGGGAAAACGTTAGAAAAAGCATCATACTGGCTTGAAAGAGAGGGTGCGGAGTGACTCGCACTCTTCTCTACTTCTCCCTCTGATGCTCACACTGTCCTCTACCCCTTCCCCAACAGCAGACCACACGTTTTTGGACGCTGGTCTTTTTCCGTCATTATGTTAACTAAGAGCTGGGGGGGATTCGGGAGGGAAAGGAGGGGGAGATATGTATCCTGCAATTAATTCGATGTGTGTTTAAGTTGTGCAGCGTCTTATGTTCATTCAAAGGAACATTTGTAGAGGGATCCAGCGGTGTCTTGGTTGCCTCTTCACTGGGAGCCATCTGCAGCATTTCTCCAGGTTACAGCCTGTCATGTAGCACCTCCTAAAGCGGCCAATGCTATTGCAAGCAGCGTGTCTGGGGCTCAACATCCACTTAGCAGGGCTCTGGTGCTCTGGAGCAGACTGTCTCCAACCCAGGCACACCCAGTGGATCATTTTTATGGAGCTTAATGACAAGGTATTTGTCTGTGTGCAGTTGGATAACGAGGGCTCTGTGAAGTGGCTGATTAATTTTGTTTGCCAGCGAAGTGATGTCAGATTATGACTAGCATGAGAAATATTAGGAGGAGAATTTGGGCCCTTGGCAGAAATGCTATTTAATTTTTTGTATATTCCCGGAAATGAAGTGTATCTATTATTTATTTTATTAAACATAGTTTTATTGTTTTTACAGCGAGATAGATTACTGAATTCATCCTTTTGTGTCCGAGGCACCACTGATGTCTTCCTTCAGTTTTTATTTTATTTTTTATTGCGTAGTATATAATAATATACTGATATATAATATACTCTACTGAATATTTTACATTTAAATCTGCATACTGACGCTGTTATTTGGTGTGTGTCATGGTGGGCGTAGGATGAAACTTAGCCTTTTTTAAATTTTTATTAATTGTCAAATCACTTGCTAATTTCCAAACTGTGAGGAACTAATTGGGTCGGATGTTTTACCTCGCACATCTCGCACTGACTTCTGTCTTCTGTCTACATAATGGCCTGAACTCTTTGAGTTCTGTCTTCTGACTCTGCCGCTTGGATCTGAATCAACCGGGTTTTTATGAGCCTGGGTTTGTTCCATTTCTCCAATATGTAAACACCTAAATTATGAAGACCTTGTAACCCTGGAAACGTTATGAAATGTTACCGTTCGCTGAGAAGCGCCATAAATCTTATCTCCGCGTTTTGAAAGTCCCAGTTTGCCAGTGGGGAATTTTTGTGGGGGGGAGTTACGACCGCACACATGCTTGCTGTGTGAAATCCAGACAGGGCTGTGAAACGCAGTACCTGTCCGGGTGACCCATTTACCCCCCCTCCCCCCCAACCCTCTGGGTGCACGAGCTGCCACGGGGCAACTCAGACCTCCCATTCAACTTTCTTTCTTTCTTTCTTTCTTTCTTTCTTTCTTTCTTATTTTTTCTGTTTTCTTTTTCTCTTTCTTTCTCTTTCTTTTCTTTTTTTGGCCTTCTGTCTGTCTGTCTGTCTGTCTGTCTGTCCCCAGCAAACAGTGACGAGCGTGTTGTGTGTTGGGGTAGGACGTGCTGTTTCATTTTTGGAAGGGAGTTTGGGGGTTCATCCATCTTCAAACTGGGTGGAGCCGTGGATACACACAAGGGCTCCCGCTGTGATGGATTCTGGAGTCAGCGGTCAAGTTCAGTGTTCGCTGCGATAGAGGGCCTTGAGGGCTCCGTGTCTCCCCCAAGGGCAGTGAGAGAAGATACAAAGGGCAGGGGAGTAGAAGGTGTGTGTGTGTCGCGGGGGGGAGGGGGTGGAGGGGCAGGAAAGATCAAGTTGTGGGAGTTGACAGGAAGTTTGTGTGTGACCTCTATCAGGTCACCTTTGTGTTTGTGGATGACAGGTGGGATGTGAAGACTCAACATAGAAGGGCCACACCAGGATTTGGGAAAGATTTAGAGATTTTGTACTAATCAGGCTGTCCCAGCTAAATACAATGATTACAACAGGGGTTGTGTGTGTGTGCATGCGTGTGTGTGTGTGTGTGTGTGTGTGTGTGTGTTTGGGACTGGTTTTTTGATCTTTCAGGCAACATTTAATGCCATGACATAAAAATATTAATAGGATAGGGCATTTCAAAACATTTCTCATTTTAAAGTACCATTTTAATTATTTTCTTAATAAAATATAAATGTTCTCTTCTTATTGTTCTGTCCATAATTAAGGATGGATACCCTTCAGTATTAATTAATTACATATATTGAATTAGGGAATGTGATACCTAAATGGCAATTTTAAGTTTTGCATAGCAACTAGCTAAAGTGTTTTGATATGCATTCCTCCAGTTATTGTATTTTCTATTTTATTAAATGTTTATATAAACTGATCTTATTTTTATGCAAAATTAGGACATGTTAAATTAAGACTTGTGTTTGTTACAGTAATTACAATTATGTGATAAACCTGAAAATCAGTCCATACCAGAATATTGTCTTACACTGGAAATATATGCTGCCCTACAGTAATTATGACTGTGACTGCGTCAAGAGCTGTGTCATGAGCCGTGTCACAATAGCGAAATCCATAATGTTGCAGCGTCCAGAGTTATTGCAGATAGAGATGTTTGTCTGTGTTTTTGATGTGCGTGTGAGTATGTGTGTGTGTAGCGTCAAGAGTTATTGTAGCTACAGTAGAGATGTGTGTCACTGTTTTTGTGTGGAGGAGGGGGTGAGTCTGTCTCTTTTCCTGGTAATGATACCCGGACATGACATGCAGGTGCAAATGCAAATGTAACCCACCAACAATGGATGGCATTTTTCATTAATCATAATCCAAAAGCCCCTCTCCACCCAACTCACTTTGCCTAGGGATTGAAACAATGACCAAATGTAAGCAAGCATAATTCATCTCAATTCAATTCAACTCAATTCATCTCCAGATTGCATGTGACATGCACTCTCCACCGCATGCACATGAGAATATGTAACAAATGTACATTGTATTCCTCTCCGTGTGGTTCTTGTCACTTTTAAACGTCTCAAAGGACACCGAAAAGAAAAAAAAAAGCACAAACGACCTGTGTCACTTTGTGTGGATGCTGCTTTCGTCTGTTGCCTTTTGTGACAGGATCCCACAGTTCTGTCAGAGGCCTGCAACGCGGGCTAACGTTGTCCAGCTGTGTCGCTCACACACTGACGCGCTAGCTAGCGCAAGCTAGCGGCAGGGGACCCTCCTCTCCTTAAGACAAATTGGGTCTCTTTGATCCCGTAGATCAACTGTGTTGACAGTCGACCCCCTCGCTCTGTGCTGAGAACCACGTGCCCCCCCCCCCCCCCACCCCTCCTCTCCGGCCCCCCGGCCCCCACAAACACTGGTGCCAGCGGGAAATTGACTACAGATTTTGTGGCGATGATAAGAGTGGGTTTTCTTTCTTCTTTTTCTTTTTTCTTTTCTTTTTCTTTTTTCTTTTCTTTTTCTTTTTTCTTCAGGTTTTCTATTTTCTTTACGTTTTCTATTTTACCTGTCTAAATTGGGTTACTCATATTTGGTTTATTTCAAATACACTGTATATGTTTTCCTTCTTATTTATGACTGCCTACGTAGGTAGGAGACTGTGATGGTGAGAAGGTTCTAGTTGCTTTCAGTTGCTGGCCATTAAGATTACAATTGGCCCCAGAAACAAAGACCCCCACCCCCCCACCCACATTCACCCCCCACCCTGGCTACGGTGACACTGAACGCCTCGCGGAGGCCGTTTTGATGTGGAAGCAGGACTCGCCGGTTGAGGGCCGTGGCTTCTAAACATGTGGCAAAAGTGGCGGTTGAACTCTGCCTGAACTTCCACGCACGCCGCAACCGTGCATGGGAGTCATTAACGGGTGTTCAGCGAGGGGCTGTTTACATGGCAAGCCTCCGGTGACATCTGAACATCGGGATCTTAACCATAGTACAGCGAGATCCGTTTTGTTTCAGTAGCTTTGGAAGCTGGCACGTTAAGCAGCGACATCTGAAAACAACCAGACCTCAACAGAACAGATAACTCACGACTAGGAAAGCCTTTTTATTTTTAAATGTTGCTCTTTCCTCTTTGTTTCTGCCGAGAAGGCATTTTATCTTCTCAAACAGAGCTCATTCTTTCCTTGTGTTTTATACACACACACACACACGCACCTTTTGATCCTAATCAAACTTAATCAAACTTCCCATCACCCCCTCTGGGCCAAATGTAGCCTAAGCTCACAAGGCGGGTTGTTTGTGTGTTTTGGGGCTGACTCCACTTCCTCCGCCAACTTCCTTGTGTTTTCATTTGCGCTTCCTAATTGATTTCCGCTAATCAGCTAATGAATCGTTTAATCTCCGGCCAGATTGCAGGATGCAGGAGGTAGCATGCCCCCGGTCATGTACGGTGCATCCACCCATGTGGGCTGCCGTTGCTTGCCCACTGTGACGGGCACAAAAACCACCCCAAAAACAGCAAGCTTGGTTGACTCCCTATCCAGCACTGCCACGATACAACAGCCCAGCGCACTAATCGTCCACGTAGATCAGACAGCTGGCATGTCTGATCCCCTTCCCCCCGACCTCCGCAGATTGGTCTTAGTGGCGCTGATAAAGCTGATTAGCGGCATGCCGCTGTACCGTGCTCTGGCCTTGCTTGCCTGTCACACCAGCGCACCGGGCGAGTCTGCAATGTGTTTACCCAGAGGCCGGGGTGTCTCTCTGTGTTCACCCTGGCGTGGCTAATAGTGCTGTAACACATCAGACTACTGCAGCCGGGTGTGGCTGAAGTGTCCTGGGATGCATTTGTTTAAAGGGTTAGAGGGCAGGCAGGCCGTCAGGCCAGGTCAATGCAAGTTGAAAGGCGGGAATGTACAGAACTCTCTCCCCGGAAGCTCTCCTCAGAGAAACGAGCGTGGGGGGTTAAGGGGGTCAGCCAGGGTCAAGTCCTGGTCAAATGTATTCATGGAGGGCTTGTAACTGGAGTGTGTCCTATAAGGCAGGAACGCGACCGATACAAATGAAAAGTAGTGTGGGGAAACCAGAACTGACATGCGTGTGTGTGTGTGTGTGTGTGTGTGTGACTGGAGGAAAGCTGCAGTAAATGAGAGATGTAGGCGGATGGTTAGGGTGGTTTAGTCCAATCCGCAAAGTCATAGGTTCGATCCCCCTGTAAAGTTGATGAAGTCTGATGAATTGGTTTTTGATAGGGTGGAACTTAAATATACAATTTACAGTGCACGAATAATGCGTAAAATTAATGTACTATAGTATTAAACATTAAGCGTGAGTTTGTTTTTGCTTTTGTAACGCCAGAGTTGTTGTCATTATGTGTTGGTTTTTCAGTGTTGTTCCGGAACTGCTGTGCTAGTTACTTGACATGCAACTCTGTAACAATTAGCAATATTCAAGCAGACTGAAGCCCGGGATGCACCGCCCAGACGTCACAGTAGTGCCGCGGGCTGTGTCTCGACACGCCTCCACCCGGATGCGCTGTGGATGCTTTTAGCGTTCTGGCCTCCCGCGGCACAGGCAAGCCAATGCCAGGCGAACAAAAACCCAACGCAGAGGCCACTGGGGATGCAGGCCGGCAGCACTGCAAGAGGCTAAAGAATACTGCTCAATATTTGATGCACTCTCTCTCAAATGTCAAAGGCTTTCCTCCAGTACCACAGGCTGACCTGCGAAAAATAAACATCCGCTCGTGGCCAGCGGCTTTGTCCGGTTCGACTATCGAGTGTCTGGTTTATGAGATCCCCCTGTTGACTGATGTGCGGTGTACGGCGTGTGTTATGCTAAAGGATTTACTGGGAGAAGGGATTGGGAAAGTCAAAGTGTGTCCATAAAACACTGACTTTGAAGATGGTGTAGTCTGAAAGCCCCTGACAGGCATTGTGGACACATCAACATCAACCCTCGCATTTTATGAAGAACACGGGCCAAGGATTATGGTCACACTGCAAAACACAAAAATAAAATGTCCTGCATAACTGGCCCTTTAATCTAATACTAAAATCTCAAACATCTGTCAATGAGATAGGACTTGCATAACTCAATGGACCATTCATGGCACTGCTGAGAGGTTGGGGGTCAGCCTTTGTAGCTTAATGATGCTGGTATTGCCAGTGCTCGGGCATCCATACCGTTTGTTCCTTAATGGGTAAAGCATGCCACTGATACTGCCAGGGTTAGGGGTCCCAATCCCCTTGTGGAAACCACGGAGTAGAAAATGGCACAATTTACTGCCTGGGTTTGGTTTTCACTGAGGCCAATTACACATAAAGCTATAGTACGTTAAAATATAAAATAATGGCTATAAAGCTTTGCTCTTGACGGCATCCACAAACGGCATGTTGTCCATGTTGTACATTTGTGTGTAGTTGTGTACAGTTCAGTTTATTTCATAGAAAGTTCAGTGGCAAGTGAAGCAGGTGAAGCTCCTTTACATAACTAAACATGTCACGTGGTTAAACACACACAAATATTTGCGAGGTTTATGGTTCAGACAGATATTTTTACAACGCTTAACAGCGCTCTGGTCGGGTTTTCAACCCATGTCCCGCAGACGACAACGCGCTTACAGGGGTTTGGGTCTCCACCACATCAATACCATCCTTTGGGGTAGCACAGGCTGTGTTTACATGGATCACATTACTGGGCTAGATGTGTGTGCACAGTGCGCGATGTACACAAAGTCCTAATCCCCCTGCGTTTTTTAGGAAGACTGAAATAATATTGTCCGAGAAATCCATTAAATGGCACAGATATTTTTCAACTGACGATGATTGGGCTAGGGGCCACTGACCCTGTGTCATGTTACATCGTCTAAACATGTTTAAAAAGGCCTCGAGAAAGAAAGTTTGTCCCCAAACTAAACACTGTGAAAAGGCAGGTATCTGGTGTCCAGACTTTAAAGGTGAAAATCAAACTCTGTGCCTTCAACAGAGCTTACCATTGTCTGGCGGTTTACAAAAGCCACCTTGCCTAAGATAGACTTTAAAGCACCCAGTTCGTATTGAGTTACTATGTATCGCTCACGAGGTTGCCAAGTTTTCAATTGTGTTTCGCGATGGTTTTCACAATGAACAAAGCCCTCTACAGTTGAACTGTAGGTTAAGAAGAGAGCGGAAGAGAACTGCGGAGATGTACAGTGAGATATTTTGGTCTGTGCTATGAGAGTAATCTAAGATCAAAGCCAGACAAAAGTGATTGTAAGGTGAGTTTTGGGGCGCGGGGGGGGGGGGGGGGGGGGGGGGGGGGGGGGGGGGGG
>JAOEGT010127008.1:0-11563 GCA_025447795.1 Speoplatyrhinus poulsoni
GAAAGGGAAGTTTGGGGTCCCTTGCTGGAGCTGCTGCCCCCGCGACCCGACTCCGGATAAGTGGGAGAAGATGGATGAATGGGTGGACGCGGTCACCCGTGTGCGTGGACTTTCTGGCTAGCTCGGCTAGCACCCTATGGCACCAGTATTTGGATCTTTTCTCCAGGCATCATCTTTAAGCCTTCTCCATCTCTTACTCCACCATACAAGAAGAAACGCTAAATATTATAAAGTTAGAACTGAAATTAAAACTAATTTTAAACCGTGGGTGCCACTCTTGGCATGAATGGATCCAGCTAGAATACGTCTCGGCCTGGCTGGCTAGTCCTTCCGAGGGTTTGCAGGCGGTCCGCCGGGCTGATGTGTGAGCCACTGTGCGCCCCAGATTAGGCTGAAGTAGAGACTTAATGGAGACTTTAGTAGCAGTATTAAAGTAATAATAAATCTAATAAAATTAATAGGTTATCCCCTACGCCACCCCCAAGGCTGAGTAATCCCATTATTCAATTAGACTCCCTTTTTTTAGAAAACAGTTTTCTTCCCAGAGCAAATTTGAAGCTCGCTGTAAAATAGCTAAACTGTGAACCACTGTAAAGGTAAAGGTGCTTTTATTGTGACATACATGTAGTGAAATTCATCTTCTGCATTTAACCCATCCCTCAAGTGAGCAGTGGGAAGCCGCTGTGCAGCGCCCGGGCACCAACTCCAGATTGGAGCCAGTGTCACTGGTCAATGGCACCATTGACCAGTGTCTCTGGTCAGATGGCCCTGACTGGAGGGTGAACCTAACATGTGTTTAGATAGTGGGGGAAACCGGAGCACCTGGAGGAAACCCACGCAGACACGGGGAGAACATGCAAACTCCACACAGAAAGGCCGGGACGACCGGGGTTCAAACCCGGGGCCTTCTTGCTGTGAGGCCTCAGTGCCATTCACTGGGTCACCATGTTGCCACTGTGGGAGGCAGCCCTGGTTGCTGCTGGCAATATTTGTTTAGGTTTGTGTGAGACACTATCTCCATAATTGTCTGTCAGTTTGGGCCTCGAGCAGCTCTGAAACATACCTGGCCTGTTAAGTGTTAACAGACAGGAGGAGAGACTTGCTCGGTTACCGTGCATTCACAACTTATTTAAATGTGTTCAGCTCTCAAAGAGGCACGGTCCTATTAATTTCTAACGGACGCCAGCGTTTCTCGGCGACAGCGGGCGGAGCTACACGCTACACTCGCCGATAAAGTTGCCCAGCGACGAATAAGGGTTGACACCTTTTCAACTTGATGCTAATTTCCAGCAAGCCGTTGGTGATGGAGTTAGGCATCTACCAATGGCAGAGTAGACAATGGATATTCTCTGCATCTTCTTTTTGAAAGCTATCTTAACATCTGTTAACTAGTGCCTGTTTGAGGCCCACAGTGTAATAGTTTATACTTGACAAAATCGGTATTTATACAAACATTTCCCACAAATGTTTTATTTTTATTTATTTATCTGAATGCATATTATTGTGTTTTTATGACACAATGATGGCTGGCTGTTGCTGGCGTAAGATACGTCCTCCCAAACTGGCGGTTTGGACACTATTTAGGGCTTGGCGTGTTAGCGGTGTGAAAGCAGTAAGGGCCATTCTGCAATCGCTTTGCCCTTTTCTATGTAGTAAATGACATGGTGAGGAGGACCACTCTGTATATGTGTGTCTGGTTAAATGCACGTGGACAATGAATTCCCTTCCCAAGTGTTTGCATGCTTTGTGATCCTCTCATTGGTGCACTACAGCCAGAAATGACACTAGTAATCGTACATACCGAACTCCACCGACAGCCAGCTACGAAATGACAGACAGTCGTTCATTTCAATGGGCGACGGTGAGCTAATAATCGGACAGTGACTTAAACGCTCAGCGACGTATTGATTAAACCAAGTGAATCACATTTTGAATGGCAGGTTCATTTGACACCATTCATCGACTGCCTGGCAATGGAAAATATCTCCACGCATGAGTCATAGCATGATAATTGCGATTATATTATCGCCACAGCACTTGCATAACACACGTTTATTTTCAGTTTACATGGTTTTGTTCATGATTTTGTTTAGCCTATATAAGCTTTTTAGTGACGGGGCAGACACGCCCACAGGCGACTGATACAAAGTGACTTCACTACAACCAGAATTCTGGCAGTGTGAATTAGGGCTAGGCAATATACCGGTGTGTATATATCGGAATTTTTTTCAAAAGAGATATAAAATTAGACAATATAGTTTACATCGATATAGTTACATTATGCATGTATTCCTGACTTTTTCGACGTGTTCGTCTCTCCCTCCATGCCTGCTCTTAGTGCGTTCAGAGTGTCAAAGGGGCGGAGTCACCAGAGAAAGCTCACGTCAATTAATGTCGCTAAAAATAAAAAAATGTCACATTTCCGTCGGTTTCCTGTTTTTTCTCTACGCCTGAAGGATTTAGCCCACTTTATAGAAAATACCGATATATATCGTGTATCGGTATTCAACCTAAATATATCGGGATATTATTTTTGGTCCATTTTGCCCAGCCCTAGTGTGAATTGGAGGGTTAGTTTCCCAGGTGCTCCTGGGCTTTTTATTTATCAAGTTTTGTCCCGTGTATCACGTATTGTCACATGGGCTGTTTTCGCCCAGTCATGAGTGTCTTTTTAATAATCCAAAATGGCTGCCTTGTGGGTCACATGGTGTTGCCCTGGCAAGTGTGGGCGTCTTCTCTGAGTGACGCTCTGAAAGCTCGGCAGCTTCACGCACGGACCGGCGTGAGCGTCAGCGAGCCTGTCGCCGTGGAAACCCCCTTGCGTAGCCGGAACACAATGCCTGGGGGGCGGCGGAGGATACATAGTCCACCGGGCATTCGCTTGTGTTTGCATTCAGGGATTACTGGAAGTCAGTGCTATCAAATCACACGCAAGCACACGCACGCACACACACACACACACACACACGGCTCTAACCGCAGAGCTATGGTGGCCCGCTGTGTGTTCTGACTTCTCTTTTGCTCATTAATTTGCAGTTTGTCGTCTGTTTTTGCTTTTTGCCGTTTTAAAGGTTGTTGTGACACTGTACGGAGAAGACGCGTCTCTCTCTTAAAAGTTTGAAACTCGCCTTCTTGAAAAACACATTGGTTTTCAGGGGCGGGGGGGGTGAGCTCTATGGGGAAGGGTGTGCAAACGCAATGTTTGTGTGTTTGCACCTTGAGTGAATGTCGTACAACAGCCAAGATCGTGGCACAAAGACCCACTGTGCTCTCGCTGCCTTTTGGCACCATCTGCCCAACTGGATGAGCTCACACTCGGGTTGCTAGGCAACACGGCACCAACCGGCCGGGGAACCGGCTAGAATGGGATGCCTGCTGTTTAAAGGTGGAGTAAGCTATCCTGCGGGGGAAGTTTATATTTGAGCTGGATCGAAACATGAACGTCTCTCCCTTCAGCGCCCTCAAAAGCTACACCCCCCCTCCCTCCTGCATACATACTGCACACACATTGCAGAGGGTGGGATAGTGTTGTGTGGTGCGGTCTGCACCACTTTGTGCAGGAACCGTTATAATTTGAGCAGGCAGCTAGCGGGCCTTGAGGAGATGGATACACACACACACACACACACACTGTCAATGTGTCTGTTGGCTCACGATCGCTGACGCCACTGGTACGAGATGCGTTTGTTGAGTCAGTACCAGACGCATGCCGTCACTGAACGCTCCAACTCAGCCATACTGTGCTTTCACCTGCTGTTTGCAGTCATCAGTGCAGTGAAAGGCAGTAAGTGTGTGCTACTGTTGGTTCCCATGTTTATTATACTATTAATTAGAGGTCCGACAAGGCTTTTGCCATCGATGATGTAATCTGCAACCTCAATCCATTTAGACCAATGCTTGCAACAAATATCCTGTTTATTTAGTGGCCGTGCGCCCCCCACCACCCCCCCCACCACCACCACCACGTCCAGAACACTAGAGTCAACATGGCTGTAAATGAGACGCGACTCGCAGCACCTTCATTGAGAAGCAGGCAGTGTTCATGGAGCGTGGCAACAGTGTGATAAATCTCTCCTGCGCCAACAGGCTATAGTTGGATCCACTTATTAAAGGTGTTGTAGGTAGTCACTGTCTATGGCATGGCAGTGCTCTGAGAATATCTGCTGTGTTTGATAACCCCTGCCTCTGTAGAAGTTAATTAAATTTTTTTCCAGATTTGTGAAAATCCGGGATTTCTTTTCCCTGATTGGTCCATCAATTCTACCTTGCCTGCCAATCATGAGTGCATGTGGTCTACAGTGGGAGGGTGCAGACTAGGAGGGCCGGGTCTCTGAGTTGTTGTTGTTTAACTAAATCTTTGACCTAGCTACCTCTAAAATCCTACCTACAGCAGCTTCAAGATACATATAATTGCTTTGTGTTTGAGTTATACATGACTGCACAGAAACAATTTCACTTATTTATTTTTTTTTCTTTTCAGCAATGTTCTCGTCACATAATCAAGCCACTAGTACTTAAAGGTCCTATACCATATTACAAAGCAGACAGCAGCAGACAACTATTTTTAACAAGATGTTTTGTACACCAGTCATAATTGTGCCCTGAGCAGAGAATGAAATTGCACTCTGTTGTAATCCAAGCTACTGCTTTCAGGCCAGGCCCCCCTAATATGGTGCACAATGTATTGACTCTATATCGTTACGGCAGTATCACGTTGCGCAATATCCTATCGAAAATGTTGCAAAATGTATGCAATATTCCGTTTATTTTGTGTCTCTTCTGGCTGTGTGGAAAAGTAGATGTGCGGCTGAGGAGGACGATGATTACATTATTTTGATTGCATTTTCCATGACATTTGTTTTTACTTGCGTAAAAAATATCTAAATATTGATATTGCAATTTTCATGATCAATATCGCATTTTGTCAATACCGTGAATCCCCGCACATGCATGTTGTTGCGTGCGTCACTTGTTACGGTGAGACGCTAGTGTGCATAGTCACGTCCAGTGGCAGAAAGCAATAGAGATCCACTTTACTGTTAATCATGATTAGATAAATAAGCTACACACAGTCTGCATGACCATTCCACCATCTTTTATTCTTGCAATATTTGGCCCGTCCAAACCTTGTTTTGCTTTCGGACATTTTTCTGTTGCTGTTTAGAATCCCTCTAGCCTTGCGAGACCGTTCTGATCACGCGAGCTTCAGTTTAATTTCGCCTAGGGATCATTGTTAATGTGTCGGAATAGCAACTGAACTTACCAGTCAGCCTCGTGGTTTAGATGTGCCGACAGCGAAAACAGCCAGATGGTTCATCCAATAAACTGCCCTCAGGTGCCTGTCCAGCTTCAACGTAATTGGAGTTGTGACAACAATCCATCTGGCGTGTCAGGTTTGGATCACTCCATTGTGCATAGATGTACCAAACGCTAAATGTGAATTAGATGTTGGAGGGAACAGACATGTAATTAAGCATCTTTTCATAACCCTGAATATTTACATGCCATTAAAATGTATCAAGCACACTGTTGTCTAAATTATGTTTATTTTTATATTTTTATTTGAGCAGTTTTACTCACTAAGCATTGATTACCTGTGGCTTCACGTTGCCTGACTGTACCTTTTAATGATTTCAATTCATAATTGAGTGAGTCTGCAGCTGCCTGCTTAGAGTGAATAACTATTATTGTGGATCCAATTTGGCAAGAATAGTTTACCACACAATGACGTTTAATCAAACGTCCATTCAGCTGCTTGGCACGGTGTCGAGTCGACTTCCATAAGCTGCTCGACGGGTTACCAGGGCAATGCACAGCCTGTCCAAAACAACAGCCGGAAGGTTGTGACCTCCTGCCAGCGCGGGGTCAGCTAGGGGTCGCAGACACAGCGCTGGGCTGGGATCATCCCTGGCACACTGAGAAATTATGTGAGGTCTGTAGCTAGTGGGCTTCGTGTGACCCCCCTCCCCCACCGCCCATGGAGTTGAGTTGATTATGGTTTTGGTGGGTTTCTGACAGACCGTGATGTCTTAGGTTTTATCTCCCCACCGCCCAGCGAGACGGAGACACACGCACTCAGACATGAGGTCTCAAGGGCCGTGTTGTTCTCCTTGTGGAGGGAAGGGGCGTTAAAGACAGGGTTAGTCCTTCTACAAGGATTTGTATTTTACTTTTTTGCACGCACAGAACGGTGAACGAGCGAAAAGCGAGGATTTATTTGGTGGATTTGACGTTGCCGCGATGAAGTGTATTAGTATAACTGATTATGTCTTTTAAAATAACACTAAACCCTCTCCAAACTGCAAATACCTTTTCTGCCCTATCAACCACACACTGTTGTTGCTATTCCAGTTGACTCTCTAAGTCCACTTCAGAGGTGATGGACCAGAGAACAGCTTTGGAAGTCCAGGGCTGCTCTGAACAGTCTCCCGCACATCTGTAAAGTTGTTCCGGAGGCTTCTGTCCGACCCTGCTTGTTCCACCACACAGGAAGCGCTCAGTCCTATACTCCACTCTCACCCCGGCCTCTCGCTGATTGTTTTCCAGAGCTTGTTTTTCCCCCCCCTGCCCTCATGTAATGTGAAAATCACTCTGAGGCCTGGCAGCGTTTGGGCCCTGTTGCACAGCTCGATAAAGGCAATCTTATACTTTGAGGGAAATGGAAGAGTCAGGCAAACATGTAGTTCAAAGCCAAACTCTCTGAGGATTTAACTTGATAAACATTGATTTTAAAAGCAGTCGAGGCGTCTTGGCCAGCAAACATTGCACTGCATGAGAACGACTTGTAGACAGTTTGTCTGTCTGTCTGTCCCCAAACAACACTGAAGAAACAACATAACCAGACTGTTATGTAATTTTGGTATTCGACTGAAATGAAACCCAAACAGATATGTCCTGATAAGACCTGAGTTTTTGCCAATAGAGGGTTTGGCACTGCATCAAAAAGTATGTGAGTGAATCCTCTTAATTATAATACCAGTCCCTCTTGGAAAAGCGTAACTTTTCCAAGAGGGGAAAGGATTAGACACACACAAGGTAATTTATCAAGGGCCAGTCAGGCCAGTCAGTTTTATGTTTAATGGTACAGTAGCAAGCATTGCATTGTCCAAGCAGTGCCTTCTCCTCTCTTACAATGATTGCCTCCTGCACCTTTGAGGATGCATACCCCCCAGCCCCCCACACACCTCCTCTGACCGTGTCATGACCAAGTCCTTCAGTCTGTCCACTCGGCAGCCATCTTGCCTCCGGGCAGTTATTAGGAAGACTGTATCGACATGAATGGGGTGAGCCATCTGCTAGTTTGTCCATTCTGTGTCTATATCTATGTAAGGTGTTGCTACACAGCCCAGGCTCTAGAAATGGGAACACAAAGTGGTGCAGACCGCACCACGCAACACTAGCCTTGGCGACGCGTGCCCATTGGGGGTGGGGGAGCAGAGCTTCTGAGGGAGCACCCTATTTCATTAAAGGGAGAGGTGTATATATTTTGAGGGAGGTCAGATATCAGCAATCATTCTGCAGCATCGCTGACTCCACCTTTTTTTAGCACGCAGGCCGGCGCTAACCCATCCTACAGTACGAAATGGGTCGTTAGCATGAGCTATGCTTGTGGGGGAGTAGCGGGTCATAAAGTCATCTGCGTAGAGATGGGAATGTGCCAGGCAGTACACAGCGGAGGTGCCCTTAGCTTGTTTACAGGTCAATCTGGGCGTTAAATGGACACATGCCCTGGTACACTGGCAGTGTTACAGCCGAGCTGACTCCACAGTCCGCACTGGGCCAGAGGCATTGTTTAAGGAGACAGGCCACTTGTATAATTTTGAATGGAGCTCTGTGGGAGAACTCAAACGGCAAATTTGGCAGGTGGAGGAAAAGGGACAATGATCTGCTTTGTAACTGCCGAGCATGAACCTACTTAACCAACCGTGTGGCTGCACTGATGCCAGCCAACTGCTGCAGATTAACCTGTGGGGAAAACTGCTTTTAAACTTTGGTTTGGGGTCAAAGTCACCAAACATTTTAAGCGTTTTATTTTTTTATCAGATTTTACTTTGCGATTGTATAATTTGTAATGTATGCCCTAGTGACTATTGAAAGTGCAGCTATGGCTCTATCCCTATTAGTTTCAATGCAGTCTTCCTAAATAACTGCCCAGGGTCGCAGGGCGTTTTCAATGATGGCTGCTGGGCATTTGACTGGGCACTCTGAAAGCTAAAGAGTTGTTGTGTGCTTTATGGTTAGCTGGCGAGGAGACATCCAAGATGGCGTCCTCTGAGAGACCTTTCCTGGCAAAACAGGTGGCCGGGTAAAAAAAAAAAAAAAAAAGTTAGATATATTCTCTTCTATCGCTCCTTACTATCCTAACCACTTACTGGTAAGTGTTTATTCTCAGTGGAGGATAAAAACTAACTACTACATAATAATATAGTCAAAATGTCCGCTAAGCAAACATGCATCATGACGATTAGAGTCCATAGTGGTGAGGAATGGGCAGATGGCCGTTATACACGCAGCAGACATGCATAATATCACTAATATGGACTGAGGATGTCAAGGTGGATATAAAGGAATATTAAGGAATTCTAATTAAATTCAAATACACTTTGTGCGTGCGTGCGCTACTGTAGCGGGCTGAGTGACTCATGTCACTACACTGTCATTGTCGTTGACATGAAACGCGCAAGGCTTGCGTAAGAGGTGTCTTGGAGGTGCAGGCAATTTGAAGAGCAAGTTTTTATTCCCTGCGGCCAAGGACAGCTCTTGTCAGTGATGGATAACCGATCCTCCTCTATTGCTCTTCCAGAGAAGAGTTTCCAACCACAACACAAGTATTGCCAGTACACAGACAGCCTGAAGCAGATGTAGGCCCTTGAATGCACTTTCTACGGTGTGGGGGTGGATAGGGGACAACACCGACTGGGTAATTAACAACAACAAATGGACACTGTGGGGCCTTCAGCCTTGACATACTGTCATGTGGTAAACAGGACATGGAGAGAATTCAGAGAAATGGCTGGTGATTTTGGGCATCTAGTTTTATCTATTAGTCTTCTGTGTCCAACCGGTTTATCCAGGAACCCTCAGTTGTGGTGATGTACTGCACCGTTTTATTAGTGCTTCTGAACCTGTTTGACCCAGGGGCTGTCAGAGCTGAGATTAACATAGTTTTGCAGCATAAATGCAGTTGCACAACGAAATCACTGGGCGAGATGAGCTTTCACACCCACTCTGTTGCAGTTTCATAATCGCACATTAGGCAGAGGATTTCACTGAGACATTATTTAAAGGTGACTCAACACTTCCAAGTCTCTGGGCCTTATGACGGATCAACTGAGAGCAGATATAATTGATCTATCATTTGACTGCTGTTTGTTTCCAGAATCCACAGTGTATCAGTATTTGACATATTCACACGCACAAAGTTTCATGTTGAAGGGAACGAAGCCACCCCTTATACGGTCACGTACGAACTACAATCTTAAGTATTAGCGGGCAAAGCGTCCTGCGGCCGGTCCAAAATAAGCTGGCGGCAGATGTCAGGCAGTTTGTGCATAGCACAGCGTTGAGTCATTGCACGTAGCGTACACATCTCATCTTGCATTCTGTGTGCACGAGGTACCGGTACCCTACTATTACCATAAATTATACCTGGTATTAATCTCACACTCCAGACTTCTGCCCGGCCGAGTTTACGTCTCCGCGGCGCTGCGGGCCATCTGTGAATTTTTTAGAGAGAGACGCGAGCGAGTTCATGCTTGAGGGCAGGACAGATGTGTGTCCAGCTGTGTAACATCAAGAGGTAAATGTAGTCAAGTTGTAGGATTGCAGGCTGAAGATGTCGTCATGTGGTATATTCTCTAGTTTTCCCATGTATATTTCCATTAATGTTAAGAACATCATGTCGGATACTATATAGTCGGATGTGGATGTACATCATTGGATAACCAGCTTTTGAAATCGGTGGGCGTGGAACTTTGTCCTCGTGGCACGATCAAGTGTGTTTACTTAACAGTTATATGGTGTTTACTGGTGATTACCCCCCCCCCCCCCCCCCAAGCCTTCCCTCCCATCCCTCCACCCCGAGTAAGAGTACCCGCTAGTTTTCTGTCAGGTTCTCGAGCAATCGAATTGACCACAATGCACCTCCCTGCTTGCTAGGTGCAGGCTACTGTAAGAGAAAATGGAGAGGAAAAGCTGCTCTGACCCCTCCCCGTCTCCACCTCCTCTAAGGGTTGCTGATAAGCTGTTGGACAGGAAAGGCCTCGCAAATGACTTCCATGTAGGGCGGACTGTTCTTGCCATCAGTGCGGGCACCTCCTGTTGTTTCTTGAAGCAGGAAAGACTGGTTTGCATTGTGTTCTTTTGGGACTTTGGCCTGGCCATTCTGATGTCGAGCTGTTTACCTGAAAACGCCTTCACCTCGATGAGAAATGGACCCTCTTTAGCTCAGTGCGTGGTGATGTAACTCCTAACGGGAACTAACAGGAAGTCGAGGCTGGCCGCATATTTGCTGTGTCTTCATTAATAAGAAACAGACGTTAAAGAGGGATGGAGGGTTTCACAGGCAATGGGCAGATATGCTCCCTGAGCACTAAAGTCCAATTACACACTGTGTGTGTGTGTGTGAGAGTGAAAGTATGTTTTCAGGCGACATTCCACTAGTCATAAAGTCCCGCTGGTTGTACTCATGAGGTTAAAGGCCCCAGTGGAGTATGTCCTCCCCTTGCCTGATTCATAGTCCACCGGGCATTCGCTTGTTTGCATTCAGGAATTCCTGGAAGTTAGTGCTCTCAAATCCGCGCACACACACACACAGTGTCAGAGGTTGGCTTGACTGTAATGCCAGGAGCGAAGGCATTTCAGACACGTCTGTCCACACGATGTCCTGCTCTAATAGGATGTCTTCTTCTACTTCTACCCTGTCCTAGTAGGTTGTCTTCTTCTTCTTCTACCCTGTCCCCTGCCCTAATAGGATGTCTTCTTCCTCCTCCTCCAGAGTCTGGACGAGCTTGATGACGACGATGGCGGGGAGAGGGACAGGAAGCGGGAGCAACAGCTGGTGGATGCCAACACCTTCCAGAATGAGGACGTGGCCCCTGACGAGGGAGGCAGCGCCCCCTCTGGAAAGGTAAGGCGCAGCCTTCTTCTATGGGGACGCGCACACACACCACATTGGACGTGCGTTGCGAAGGCCGGGACAGTGTTTTTGTGTGGTTTGGTCTGCACCACTTTGTTTGTTCTTATCTACAGAGCAAGGGCTGTGTAGAAGTACCAGATTATGTTTTGCGGACTGCGAGGAGTACTGCGAGTGAATTTGACAAGATGTTGGTGTACAATTGCTTACTACACCTTTAATCGCCTACAATACCTTTTAAGCATCCAGTCACCTAGGAGACTGTCTCAAGTCTCAGCCTCTTCATCAGCACTACGTCACCTAAGAGACCGTCTCTAGTCTCAGCCTCTTCATCAGCACTACGTCACATAAGAGACTGTCTCTAGTCTCTGCCTCTTCATCAGCACTACGTCACATAAGAGACCGTCTCTAGTCTCAGCCTCTTCATCA
>JAOEGT010127019.1:0-11563 GCA_025447795.1 Speoplatyrhinus poulsoni
ATTTGTGAATCACAAAATACATTTGTGAATTGCATGACATTTATTTGCGAATTATGACACTAATCTAACCCCATAATACAATGCCATGATTACACATTTTATAGAACTACTAACAACTGCAATAATGCAGTTCCATCACAGTTCAGTCCTATTGATTATCTTATGGTTCAGAAAACACATTAGGTTGCAGTTTGTTTGTATGCAGTGTTGTGATTACTGTATGTGTAACAAATACTATATGATGCTGCATGATGTTGCATACACTTCACCACACATTTTTTTTGTATTTTTAAAATCAAAATAAGTAGGTTAGAAAATGTATCTAAATAGCATATGTCAGGACCTTGAAAGTTGTTTTTCAAGGCAGGAATGCTATATAAAATGGCTATACTGTATGACCATTTTAAAACAATTTGTATTTAACTTCTGACAAAGATGTTTGTGAACATTCAGTCCATTTTTTTGACTGGTGCTGAATGTTAATCTTTATGCTATCTGTTAATGTGACCAATGCTGAAATACAACACAGGACACTATCCTCTGTGACTGAGCCTGCCATAAAATATATTATAAGGAAGCCATAAGGTTTGTTCAAAAAGTTTATGGCTATCTGGTGACTTCAGTGCTATGCAGCTGAGGAAGGTTTGCTAAATGTGGACAGCTTATGGCTGTCTGAAGAAATGTCCTATAGCGTTTTAACATTATTTTAGTTGTAACTTTTGATGCATTTTAAAATATAAATTTCTACATACAATATTTAAACCTTGTGATCAATCCAAATAAGTTATTTCTGTCAAAACAGAAGAAAACCTAGATAAATATCTTAAATGTTTATGTTTTTCTACAGTAAAGCCACTGTTGAGCTGTAGAATATTGATTAATTAATGTTTCATGATGTCGTGAAGTTTTACCAGTATGTAAGTATGTGTGTTGTACATTATCTAACCATAACTCTAATGACATTTAAGATGCTATGAATTGCTATGAATTCTGACTTTTATTTAAATAGTTATTTGGAAGTCATTGAATAATCACTGTAAAACTGTATGCTCCATCCCACAATTAATTTGAGTAAATGTTTAGTCTGGACAGTATTTTATGAGACTGCTGCTAAAAATTCATAATTGACAGATCTAACCATACATTATGCTATAGAAGATGAGCTGTGGACATAAAGTAGAATGCTGCTGAACCTCTTGGATGGTGCCGCTGTTTCTGTTATCCAAGACTGCCTCCCTGCTCTGTAAGCTAATAAATCATTCCACAAATACCAGTGATTCTGCAGCAACCATACATAGACATGATCCCTGCCAAGCCAGGGAATAGGCTTTTTGTTTTGGGGTAATCAACATAAACCCCACGGCCCCCTCCATCCTAGAAGATGGGAGAAAAAGCCAAGGTGCTATGGTTGAGGACAAGCTCCTATAAATATGGTCTATTGTGCAAATAATTTGAACTTGGAAGGAATTGATTTGGAATGTGATTTGCTATTTACATTAAAATACTGTAATACAAATAATAATAATAGTTTTCAAAATTTACCAAAAATATGGTATTTTACTAGTTTGTAGTTCATATAATTATACTAAAACTAATATATCCCACTACATATTTTAGATTATATTTGTCAGGAACAACGCAATGGACAGATGCAAGGATGTTGATGGTTACATTTACCGGCAATTCAAATGGGATTCATAGTACAGCAGGACAAAATACTGTAGGCTATGACTTGGATTTTTGATCCTCAAGGTGAGGAAACAGCGTTTTAGGCACCGTCAATGCGTCTTCAAAGTCCAGATGCATATGATATTGTGGTGATTCTAGGCTAAAACCACATATTTAGCAGAATTTCATTAGGTCATCCATTGCATGGCAAGTGACTCCTGTCCTTGTTTTAGTACTATTGCTACAGTATAAAGACAAATCTAAGGTTGCATAAATATTAAAGCTATATAGATAAATGATGTAGGTCTTGGAATGCCATCTGTATTACTGCAATATCACACTGTACTGTATATGCATATAATCACATAATAAGGACTACTGTATACCATATGCTTGGAATCATGATGTAATTGTGGACCAGAAATAAGTTCATGGTTCATATTAGTTATAATTCTAGCCCTATAAACATGACAGGATGACAGCTGTGGCAGAACAGGCCTGACATACAGTAGGCACATTTCTTACTCTGTTGGGCATTATGCTGAGATAATAAGTGTATTACTCCCATTAATAAACTTGCCTTAAACTGTAGAATAGTAAACTGTACAATTTTTCTCTAATTCATTCATTATTATTGACTTCTGCCTTATTTCAAAAGTATGGCTGCTGTCAATCAGTATTACACATCTAGAAAAATAATGACATTCGGCTGTCAACATGTCAAGCTTGTGTCCAAGGCTATTAAGCTAATAAACTCTGTCATTTTCAGCTTTTTTATTCAATCAAATGATTTGTATTGCCTGGACAATATAAGTGTTATTAAATTAAAAAATGGCATGTGGAAATCTGGTCCTGCAGTATTGGAGCAGAAATTACAGCTAACTAGCTGTCAACAAATACAGACAAATTTGTATATTTTATTAAACTTTTACTGAATAAGGTTGTGGCTATACAGTAAAATAAAAAAGGTCACTAATCTTTTATTTTTGTAATTTTCTTTGTTGCTAATCTGTGTACCTTTTCATTACTAAACGTAATATGTGTTTGTATTTTAACCTGTTGTTAAAGACAACACTCCCTTGCATTTAAGAGCTATTTAACTCACAATGGCTTACGAGTTAGGCCTAGACTGAAAATTATCAATTGTGTGTTTTGGATATTTAAGGCTGTGCAATAGGCTACAGTATGTGTACGGAAATACTGCTCTCAAGAAAGGAATGGGAAGCTGATATTAGTGGCTTGACGTCATTGAAGGTATTTACGGCACAGTTCAACCAAGTCATGAAAAATGTTTAACAACTTCACGAGACAATGCCACAACTGTAACTGTAACAAATTAGTTCCATTCAGTTGAATTTCTGGTATGATAATTACTTCAAATAGGCAGATAAGTATTTCTAACATCAAATTAACCTTCTTTCTTTATCATAAAATACTGCCTTATGTCAAAGACTTGTGCTGCTGATTAGTTATTATAATATGTGTCTTATTTGTAGTATTTGTGATGTGTTAATAAACACACAAACTAAAGTCTGTATTACAGTGGGATCTGTATACTGTAGAGGGAATACTTTGCTTATTAAAACATATTTTACAGTAGTCACATAGATGTGTCCACAGATTAGTCTGCAATGGAAGTTTACATTGAACCCTGCACAAATATTAGGGTGTTATTCAGTCATACACAAGGATATTTATCCTTTATATATTTTCATTATTAACTTAACATTATCCCCTCAATAAGTTCCATTGCATGCTTGCAGTAAAAAAGGAAATGTGAAGCCTTGTGACAGTTGTCATAACTAAGTGAAGGTTACAAGAATACTGCGGTAAAGCAACAACAATGTGGGCTTCAGATGAAGGTAGAGTTGACAACAAGATATGCAGAATATATGAGCAGCACAGAAAGCCGTGATACAGTAAAATGTAACCCATACAGCATAGGCACATAGATATGGTTCCATTGTGTAACATGTGTATCATATTTAAAATTGATACACAAAATAACAAAATAAGTAAACAAACAAATATAATTGATTATTTTAATGCAAGTATAATGCTTTAAAACAAGTTCAATTGAAAAAAATCCTCAGCAAGATATTAAATTTTGTCTGCCAGCCATGATTATATAGTGTTAACACAGACATTGCCAAATATATTTTCAGAAGCAAGGCAATAGTCGCTCATTTATTATTCCATCCAATGTCAGCCTTAATGTGTTACACTTTCATTTGGGATAAGGGATTAATAATAATATAGTGACTTTCAGCAGAAGCTTAGCTTCACCTCAATCTGAAAGAGAAAATTAAATGCTATATTTAGGTACCTTTTCAGCAAAATATCCAAATGATAAACTGTTGTTCAAACAGCTCCGGTGCTTTACCTTTGACAGTGAGTTTAGTTGAACACTCCGCTCTGCCCAAAGGGTTCTCTGCAATCACTGTGTACTCTCCATTATCTTTAGCGCCAACTTTCAGGATCGTCATGGAGCATACACCGCATGTATTACTGATGTGATAGTTGGTGTTGGTGTTGAGACTGATGTTACTTCGACACCAGGTAACACGGGGTTTGGGGTTTCCAGTCACGGCACAGCTCATGTAGCACTCATAGGTCTTGGGACTGGTGTGCATTTTTAGTGGAACCGAGAACAATGGTGGAGTCTCAAAGTTGCACCCCTTGGAGGTAGATATATTGAGCCTGGTTTTCTCTGGATTTATTAGTGGAAGACATGAAAATAATAGAAATCAGTGTGGTAAATATACAAATAATACACACGCAACATGTTTCCTGTACTTGCCTGCTATGTAATTTACCACCAAAACCAATCAGAATATTTTGTTTACCACAGTGTGAGAATCTGCGTATAATCACTTTATGTGTAATTCTGTCCATGGTGGTGATATATATTAAAAAGATATTAGTGTCAGCAAATAGAACATCCACTGATGCAGTTTTCTTTTTTTTTACTGCCATGAAAAGACAAATTCTAAATAATTAAAAGTTCATTATGCATCGACTTTTTTGCTCAATTCACAATTAACAAATACATTTTAAAAACACACTTGGTTGAACATGCCTTTCTTCTTGCACACTTCCCATGTTGATGACTCTGATGACTTGGAGATTCCCATATCATTTTTGGCATAGACCCTGAAGTTGTACTCTCTCCCCGGCATGATATTAATGGCAGTAAACCTATTATTGAACAGGTGGTCGGCCACAGTTTGCCACGAGCGTTTAACGGAGTCCCTCTTGGTAACCATGTAGTGCAGTCTGTCATCTCTCTTCTCATCTGGTGAGGGGGTCCAGGAGACAGTGACTGTCCCAGGTACATTTTCCCCTAACTCCACAGGGCCTGGAGACTTGGGATCGTCTAGGAACACATTTGATTTAAAAGGTTAGAAACGCTTAGTTTCTAACTTTAGTTTCAAAAAGAATAGAATGATAGAATTTACTGTTGCTGGGATTCAACCTAGTGCTTTGACCATTGATTGAAGTATTGCATATTTATTCTAGTTTTTGATGCACACTAATAGAAGGTCTGTATGGTGGTGGTACACACACTGCAACTTACGGAAACAGATGCAAATAGGCTAAACACAAATTTAGAAAAGATCACTTTTAAATGTAATCGGGAAACACCTCTGTAATCGATTTATGCATTTACAGTTTCTGTAATGTGTTTGTTGCAGTGCATTCTCAGGGCTTACATTTATATATACACAGTATATATTGTACAACAACATTAATAAACATACAAAACTTCCATAGTTGTGTTTGAACCAAAGGTGAATAAAAGTCTGGTTCTTAATATTCTGAATATTATTTTTCCTTTTTAGCCTTGTCTTTATTGTGTAGGCTACTTGCCTGACGTAAGGTCGTTGTTAAAAGCAAAATTGTGCATGCTACAAGAGAGATACTCTCTCTTCATCTTACCTCTTGTAGAATCATGTTTTTTGAATCAGTTAAAAGCAAAAATGTTGATTTCTAACCCTAACCCTAACCTGGGAATGAATTTATACATTCCTAATACAAAGCTAAGATTCAGTTTTGGGTAGGGTATTCATTTATTTCTGTGTGCTTGACTACCTGTGACTCTTATCTCCACACTGAAGGTCTGTTGGCCGACAAGGTTCTTAACAACAATAGTGTAGATCCCTGTATCTGAGCGCTCTGATGAGGGGATCAGGAGCTGGGATGAGATATCTGCATTGCTCACTTTCACATGCTTGGACACAGGCATGCCATCCTTTAGCCATGTGATCCTTGGTACTGGAGAAGCCTGTCAAAACATAGTGAATATATTGTGGCATACAGTAGGTGTGTGTGCGTGAGCATCTGGGGATTTACAGTGAAAAATGCATACGTAAATGCATTATTTTCACACATTTACTACTTATGAACAAAATATGCATCATAAATGGGATTTGCCTAATGTATGAAATTGGTTTTCTTACATTTTTCTTAACTATACAGAAAACATTTACATAGAGAAATATTGTAGAGGAATGTCAAATTGGCTTTGATTTTAGACCTGTGAACCAAATAGTGTGGATGGAAGCTATATGTCGCTGATAAGGTATTACACTGAACCTCAAAGTTGATGTTCACTCTTGTGGCATTCCCAGCTCTCACAACCATGAAGCTCTTCAGATTCTGGTCAGTGAATTTAGGCCTTACTGTAACAAAGTGGACAATGTTTGTACATTATGTAATATTATGGTGAGTTAATGAATTACAGTTCAGTTAAAGCTGTTCCAGTTGTAATCTTAGAGACAGTAGGTATGTGCTAAAACTAATAAACATATATTTACGTGCTTAAACAATTTCACTATTTACTTATTTATTTAGGTTGCCTATTGAACTGAAAATTAATTAGCATTACGTGTCATTCTTGCCCCTCAATAACATATTATTAAAACATGAACATGCAAGTATTTCATAAATGCAATGTAAGATTCTAAAATAATCATTATCATTACAAGAAAAAGGAGAAAACAAGCTGAGATTGTATCTTTAGTCATATAATTGGTGTTCTGCTGACTCACCTGGTGGAGGCATAGCAATAATGTAGTTCTCCAGTTCCTGAGGCTCACCATCTCCACCCTCATTTGTGGCAACCAATCTGACCCAGTACATGGCCATAGACTTTAAACCTTTTATAGTATAGGAGTTCATTATGATAGCATTGTAGTGACAGCGACTCCATTCTGGGTCTTCTGCTGGTCTGAGCTCCACAAAGTATCCCTTGGCTTCATCATGAACCCCTTCCACTTCTTTGGGTTTTGTCCATGCCAGCGACAAGGTGGTATACGTGGAGTCTGTTACCTTAAGGTCAATTACTTTCCCAGGTGGCTCTGGAGAAGTTTAACACATATCCATACATATAGTAGATACAGTAAGCAAGACATTATGATGGAAATGAGATACCGGTAATATATAATTAAACCTACACAGTATCAGACTGTGGGAAATTTGACACACTAAATGATTAGCAAGTACTAGATAATTACTCCATCCTACATATTACGTATACTGTTCCCATATAATTTCTGAAAGATACTTTTAATGACCATCCTTTACTTCAAAAACAAAACATCACAATGCCAAACTAGTTTAAACAGCTAATTTAAACTAGTGCACTTGTGCAGTGGTGTTAATTCAATCACTGTTCTGCTACATTGCCTTTACACTTACTCTTTGGATCCCTAGCAATCACAAACTCTGACGGTGTGCTTGGTTCCCCAGCTCCAGAAATGTTGACAGCTGCCACATGGAACTCATACTCTATACCCTCAACAACATCTTTCACGGCATACTTTTTATCTGTTGGCACGACAGAAAAAACAATAAATAGAAGGAAAACAAAGGTTTTATCAAGTAATGTTTTTTTGTTACAGCATGTTGAAAGCTGTTGAAATAGTTGAAATAGTAATTCTTTATAATATCTAATATATATAATTCACTACTGTAGGTATTATTTAACCTTGAATTGGTTCATCAGGTGGATTGACAGGGACCCACAGATTGCTGCCTTTCTTGCGTTTCTCCAGGTTGTATCCAAGGATGTTGGTACCTCCAGTGTTGGAAGGGGGAATCCAGGCAAGATTGATGCAGTCCTTGAAAGCACTAACAATTGTTGGTGTGAATGGAGGTCCTGGGTATGCTAGAGGATAAATAGTTATGTGTGTATATATATTTATATATATGTATATACAGTATATACAGTATATATATGGTGTCCAGACTATAATCTCAGTGAAACAAATTGAGCTGAGAGCAAGAGTCGGGCGGAGCCATGTTATTTATATGTACATTACATATACAGTACATAAGTCAGGTTATCTGATAGTGCTCACCCTTTGTGCCAGCCTGAATATCGTCTGTCTCAGTCATTTCGCTGATGCCTTCTGCCGTTTCAGCACGGATATGATAGCAATATTTTCTGCCATGATCCACATCAGTGTCCTTGAATTTAGGCTCTTTACCAATCTTTCCCAGTTTTTTCCAACTGTTTCGACCCATTTGCTGCCGTTCCAAAATGTAGTCAGTAATAGGAGATCCCCCAGTGTCTTTAGGGGGTCTCCATTTGAACTCAATGCAGTTTGAAGAACTTTCAATGATATCCACAGGGCCTAAAGGTGGTGTTGGTTTTTCTGTTTTTAGAAAGAAAACTGAGATCAAACTAAACAATATAATACATTTAGGCTGAAGAGTCATGTGTACAAAACAGGCATTTGTCATAGACTCTATATTATGTGTAAATCAAAGAGGCAGGGTTGCCGATTCATTTAAAAAAATGGGTACTAATTGGACCAGATTGATCCAATCAGAACAGAAGAAGACTTTATAAACACATGCAGTTAATTGCTGCAGGCTGTTGGCACACACTGAACCAGAAAATAGAATTTGGGAGTTCCCAGATTCTAAAAAAGTTAATTATAGAGGGGGAGCTTGCAAAATCAGGGTGGATTGGCTAGTTAACAATCTCGCCATGTCAATATGACATGTACATGTATTAAATACAATCTGTGAAAATATGCCTGGCAAATAAATTCTAATTTGGAGCTTAGTTACCTAGTACAATGATCTGGGAGATGGCCTCATTTATTCCACATTCATTTCTAAGTTTAATTTTTATTTCTCCAGTGGCTTTGCGCTGACACTTGGTGAGGAGCAGACTGCTTTGTGTAGAAGTCTTCTCAATCTTGATATGGGTATCATCCAATAGCTCCTCTCCCTCATTGTACCACTGGATCTTCATCGGTTCCCTTCCCATGAAGGACAACTTAAAGGCGGCATTCTGCCCAACTCTGATAATTACAGGCTTACTAAACTCACTCAGGTCATCAGTGCTTAACCTGGGTGGATCTGCAAGAAAACAATAGGAAAGGATGGACAGGACAATGCTGTTTACTGCACAGACTGTACAGTAGCAAGTCAAGGTGAGGTTCCTTACCTTCGACATTCAGCATCCCCTCTGTTTTACGTCCATCCACTTCAAATCGGTACTTTCCAGCATCATCCTCTTTACAGTCTTTAAATATTAGCTTATTAAGGCCACCCTCTTTGAAGGTACAGAGTGTATCTGTTGCCATAATCTAAACAGCCAAACACATACAGTAAGGCAATCAACCACCCACCTTCTGACATGGTCTGTTACACAGGTTCTGGTTCATGCAGCATCAGCATTTGTCACCTGGTTCCCATCTTTGAACCATACACCATCATAGTCCTCACTGCTCAGTTTGCAGACCAGCTCAGCTTCAGAGCCAATCACAGCGCTTACGTCAGACAGGCCACATGTGAAGTGCACACCATGGTCTGGAAATGACAGAGTTGTTATCTCAGTTGAAAGCAGAGGTTGCCTGGCTGGTGTTACTCTTCCTCACAACTGAATGTCTGAGCGGTTGACGCATCTCACCAATGACAGTATCAGGGACCATGGGGCCAGCTCTCACTCGTTTGTTCTTCTCTTTGTCGGGCGCCTCCATCTCCTCTCCCTCTGTAGCTGCCTCTGCTGGGTCCTCCGCAGCCTTCATTACCTCCTCCTCCTCATCCTCCTCCTCATCCTCTGCTACAGGTGCAGACTCAGCTGGCTCAACTTTGATTTCTGTTTTAGGTGCTGCCTGCTTATTGGTCTGCTTCTTGATTGCTGCAGGTGCGTTGGGGTTGATGTCAGGCTCAGCAGTGCTTGGCTCAGATGCATCAGATTCAGTGGCCTGAGTCTCTGCTGCCACTGCTGCTTCTGCCTCTGCCTCTTCTTCGGCTTCTTCTTCTGCCTCTTCTTCCACCTCTGCCGCTTCCGCCTCCACCTTGGCCTTGGCAATGAGCTCGTCTCTTTTCTGTGTGAGCTTAGCCTGTTGCTCCTGGCTGATCTTCGTCAAGTCTGCTCCCCCACCGCCAGCCTGCGTTGTTCTGCGGGCTTTCTTCTTCCCGCACATGCTCGGTTTGTTGTCAGCTACCCAGAATTACCAAAATATATAAGGGTTTTCTCCTGAACCAATGTGTTTTGATATTTACTAATGATTAGCGTGTTTTACTTCAGCAACCAGAAATAACAGCAATAATAATACTATCTAATAATACTAAGAAGAATACGGTACTAATAATAATACTAAGAAGAATGATTATTTGCAGATTTGGAAGTAGTTTAGCGGTATCGTGGTGTTGTGACCGTCACTTTGAGAACCCCTGGTCTACTTACAGAAAACAGACAGACATGTATATTGTGTGAAGTATACCTTCTACTATAAGCCATGCACTGCAAGATGCCATTCCAGCCACAGCTGTATAAATGCCTTTGTCCAACTGCAGGCAATCCTTGACTACCAATCTGTGAATCAGCTTGTCATCTGAGACAGTGATGTCATATTTTTCTCCATTCTCCAATGGGGTGTTCTTTCCTGTCCAAGTGATCTTCGTCAAAGGATGTGAAAGGACACATTCAAAAATAGCGTCTTCTCGTTCCATTGCCGTCACTTCTTTAATCTTCACCAAAAATTCCACGTTTGGTACTGTACAAAACAGAACATTTTATTGCTGTATTGTCTACTGTAGGGTAACACGTTATTGATATTGCACTAGCTATCGCTCACGTTTAAAGTCAGTTGAGAAGATCTTAACTCCGTCCACTTCCACTTGGTATAATCCAGCATCTTCGGGGTCAACACCGTTGATGCTGAAGATAAACTTCTTGCCTACTTGCTTCAGGCCATGCTTATCCTCTGTGTCAACACTAAAAGGAATCATCACTCCATCCTGTGAAAAAATACACAATTATAGTGCTGTATTGTCGATGAAATGCAAGGTGAGGTGATAGTGAGAATTTTACCCTCTCACCTTATATATGAAGATCTTGCTAGTTGGGTCTTTGAGTGACATTTCAAGTTCAAACTCTGCAGTTCCAGTAGGATTCATTTCAATAGGCTTCAAGTTACAGAGCTTTTCAACAACCTTAAGGCAGTAATGTAGTACATCAAAGTAATATACATTGAATCATCTTTTATCACCACATTTAAATGTTTCATATTTGTGGTATTTAAAATATATGCTTTAATACTTTACAATACTGGCCGTGGTTCATTTACTGTAGGACTTTTTCAAATAATGAGCTGTTTGCTACATTCAGTATCAGGTGCATTCTTGTACAATGGCCTCTCACAAAAGAAGGTCCATTGTGTCTTTATTGTAGAAATTAATTTGAATGCTGGTATACTCTATATATAGGTAATAATAATAATATTAATAATAATTATTATTATAATAATAATAATAATTTAAAAAACATACTGTACTACTGTATATAAATATTTTGTTTAACCCTCCTGCTGTCCTATGGGTCAAAATGACCCGGTGCACTTGCCAGTAGCGGGCAGCAACCACAACACGG
>JAOEGT010127030.1:0-11563 GCA_025447795.1 Speoplatyrhinus poulsoni
AAATGCCATAACGCTTCATGTTGACATTGAACCTGGACTCATTAGGTGCACTTATATGTGAACGCCTGCAGGTCCTGAAGAAGTTCCCGTGCAACAAGTGTGAGAGCTCCTTCACGTCCACCTCCAGCCTCAGACGCCACATCAGAGTGAAGCACAAAGGCCTCAAGCGTGGCTTTCACTGCCGGTGAGTACTGGGTATCCCATCATGCACCTGTCTGCCTCTCCCTGTTGTGAAGCTCATGCTTTCAATTAGGAACTTGGAAATAAGTGACAGGAGGACCTCAGGTGAAACACTGTCGTAGTTACTAGTTTCTGCGGGGCCAGTTTCCTTGAAACAGAAGCTGACATATTTGTGTGTGCGTGCGTGCGTGTGTGTGTGCGTGTGTGTGTAGACTTTGCACAGACGATAAGAAAACATTCAGCAGCAGGGCGATGCTGGAGCGGCACGTTCAGCTGAGGCATAGCACGGACTCTGTGAGTCATGATGCACTACCCCCCCCCGTACACTTCATACACGCCACGCCACGGCCGCCTAACCCCGCCTTTCCCTCCCTCGTGTAAAGGAAGCCGTCGGATTGGACGAGGCAGACAGCTCCTCGGAGCAGGACGGCGGCTCAGCTCCTCGCCAGGGGCGCCGGCGGGCCGTGAAGACGGAGCGGCGGGAGCCCCGATGCGGGGCGAGTCCCGCCAAGAAGACGCGCTCCTCGGCGCCGCCCCCCCCGCACCGGGCCGGGTTCCGCTGCGCGCCCTGCGGCTTTGCCACGGAGGACGAGGGGGCCTTCCTGGAGCACATCCCCCAGCACCGCACCGAGGGCCCGGGGGGCGTCGGGGTGCAGTGCCCGCAGTGCGGGGCCTGCTTCACCTCCTCTGCCTCCCTGTCTCGCCACCGCTTCATCACCCACAAAGTCCGAAGGGCCGCCGCGGACGGCCAGCGGTCCCTCACCGACCACCCAGCGCCCTCTCCCGGTGGGGGCGAGAACCACGCCCAGGCCGCCGGCCGACAGGGCGGCTCCACGCCGGCAGGGTCACCCTCAGACACACCCGTGCCACAGGGGCACGAGGGGGAGGGCGGGTTGGTGTGTAAGGTGTGCGGCAAGCACTTTGACAAAGCGGCGGACTTGAACACTCACTTCAGGACTCACGGCATGGCGTTCATCAACGCCCGTAACGCAGGCAAGAGTTGAGCCGGTGCAGATGTGCAGGGAGGTGCGGCAGAAGAAATGCAAAGTGCCTTACTAAATACGACTTGTATGCCGTGTTGTTATGGTAACAATAGCAGCGTTTTGAATACAATCAAAGAGTGCATTTATTTAACTAAATACTAAGGAGATTAGTGTTGTATGTAATAGACAGTGAATCTGACTGGACTTTCCTGCACTTATTTATGTACCTAGAGAATGTGAGTTCAAAACCCTACTGTGATATTAAGTGGGTGGCTGTTTACCTGATGGTTGATAGACAGGGAAGGAAGGCAACTACCAGGATTGTATTAATACATCCTGAATAGATAGTTTAAGTATGAATGCCAATCCAGGTTTTTTTTTCTTTTTTTTTCTCAAATATTTTATTTTTAAAGTAGAATGTACATGTTTTATGGATTTATTCTTTCACAGGCTAGAGTACCGTTAAAAATGACGAGTTGTGTGGTGTTGAAAAATGTTGCCTGAACTTTCTAAATCCTATTTAAGACTGTTTGTTTTAAACCAAAACGTTGACGCTGTTTTTATACCTTGTGCCTGCTTACCCTATACAAGATGACTATACTGAACCTCATATTTGACAGCTAGTTTGTCTAGTCTTTGCCTGCTTAAAACAAAAGGCTGGAATACTGGAGTGTTTTGATTGTAACCAGCCGTTCTTAGAGAGGAATCTGGTACAGAAGCAGCCATCTGATCGATTGTCACGAGGTTATGCGCTGTACTATTTTACACATCCTAGTTGAAGTCGTATTCACCGTGAACATTGGCGTGAGGTCAATGCAAACTCAAAATATGTGAAAAGATGGATTAATTATATTTTCAACACACTCATTTTCACTGCTTATGTTTATTATGTAAGTGTGCTGTACGAGATGGTGTAGAGTAAGTCCTTGTTTTTATTTTTTCCAATATCCACATCCTAAGATCTCAGGAGATGCCAAATAAATGAGTGACAATACATTTTTCTGTTTTTATTCTACAATGTTGTACTTTAAAATATAGCATAATCACTTATTAAAAGTAAGGTGAATCTGTATTGTATTATAAAGTGCTTTCATTAGCCATATGCAAACCAGCGGATCACCAACATTTAATTGAATTTAGACTATTTGATGAATGCATGACATTTACCACAGACTAAACGTGTCTTGATCACTAATTACATCACCGTAACATATGCCTTCAAATGCTCTATGCTTGCTATTGTTGGTGGGAACAAACTTGTTGGTGTCTTCACAGCAGTAGAAGACTCAGAAAGAGGAAGAGAAGAGGCTTAACCAAAGCTGCCATTCCCTCAATGCTGAGCGCTGGTGCCCCTGGTGGAGGATGTAATTGTGAAACAGTGGCAATCTTTCAAGATGAGGAATTTCATTAAGGCTGGAAAAGCAATCTGTAAAGATTTAAATGTAATGTGGTCTATTGACCTTATTCACCCTGAGCCATCTTCCTCTGAAGATTGCTCAGGGTGGGAAATTGCCTGGGAAACCCCTGAACGTCAGCTTGTTTTCGCTACTATTATGAATTTGATTTCCCGCCCTTCCCTCCCTCCTGACGTCGGAGGAAGATGGCTGCCTTGCGAATAAGATCAATGGGAGGGAGAGATGCTTATAAAATGTAAATTATTACTTTTGTTGTACCGTACGTACTATGGTTGTTAGGGGCGTGCGAATACAACAGTAATGAAGGAGTTAGTCATCCTACCTGACCCCGGTGCGGGGGTAGTAGGGCTCAGTGGCTCATTACGATAGCCAATCATGGCATTGGCAAGTGCACTCAGTTTCTCCTTTCCCAGTGTGCTCTGCTGCGCAGCGGTCACCATGGCAGCATTGTCAGGACCGAGTGCCGCCAACTGGCTGACTGAGAGCGCCTGGTGAGAACACATATGCATCAGTTCACAGTCTGTCTATGACGCACAGAGAGAAGTGCAATGATCATGTATGAGTAGGCTATTACACCTGTAACTCCCACAGACAAACAAGCACTCATAATGAATCATTGTTTTTATTCAATGGTGATAAAAATGCTAATGCTAATAAAAATGCATTGAAGAATCTTCATGTGGAGGGAGGGGGGGTGTTGAAAGAGAGAGTAGCCTACTCACAGCAAAGGTCTGTGGAGGAATGAGTGCTATGGCGGACGGGCTGACGAATGACAACACCGCTGGAGCCAGGGAAGCCAGCTCGGTGGCGTTGAGGCCAGCTGGGGGGAGAGAAACGGGAGTGAATACGTAGGTGTAGAGCGAAACGCGGTCACGCGAAGGCATATGGGGCGCGTTGAGTGTCACCGATGATGCTGCCCAGGGTGGCGATCACCGCCTCTGTCCAGGTGCTGGGAGCGCCGAATGCGGACACAGCCAGAGCCTTGAAGCGTTGCTCCACAGACTGGGAACACTGGAAATCCCCCACGGCGTCCGCCGCCTCCCTGTCGACCGTTAAAGACAACACGGGCGTTTAACCTTGTGATGTGTGATGTGTGCAGGGCGTATCCGCGACAACGGTGTGCATCAAGACGGGTTACCTGAAAGCGTCGGTGTTGAGGTTTCCGATGTCAACGGAGCTGAAGCCACAGATGAACTGGTTAAGACCCACTATGTCTGCAGCGGTCAGAGTCTGTGGCATCTGCTTGGTGGTGGTACGAAAAGCCGTCCAAATAGCCTCCCTCTGTAACGACCAGCCATATTCATCAGTGTCAACAGTCATCATCCTCAATCTAGCATATCTCCTCATGAGCCTCCTCAAATCTTTAATTTACAACTACACATGACACTATCTGAAAGTGTTAGTGTATAGGCTACCCTAGGTATGTGTAATCAATTCCAGTGTATGTTCATTATATAGAACTGATAATATAGATGTTGTAGATATACAGTTTTTGCTTACAGCTCCTCTCCAGTACAGGTGTATCTTTAGTGTTTGTGCATATACTGAACCTGGGACTGGTTCCAGCCACAGTTGGAGACTGCATCTAGAGCCTGAAGGGTGAAGGCAAACTTCCCGAGGTCTGCGTTAGGGAAGCCCTGGCAGATACAGCCCATTTGGATGACCGTGCTCTCATTCACACCAACCAACCCTGACTCCTGCACATGCAAGAACACCAAGAGCGATTGAACGACACAGAGCCTTACGCAAACGTATTCTCTTATCTTACAAAAACGTTGACCCGTGGACGAGTGGTATTTAATCTGTGTGGATCGGCAAGATCACCACAAAAAACACATTTTATCATTACAAATACAATTTATAATAGTAGTTATTTTCTAATTAGCTATAGTTTATCATCATACAGCATCCAGCATCAGTACTGTAGACTGTATGTCTATATACCTTAGCTTTTTGTGCGAGTGCGGTAAGTTGTTCTTGGTTGTAGTTGATAATCAACCCCAACGTGTCTACCGTAGCGAGGAATGTTGCCACAGTCATGTTTCGAAGCTGCACGGGGCTCCAGTACACATTGGCCTTGTCCAGCTGCTGAACTAACTCCACAGTGAGTATCTGGGAGCTGCTGAAGACTGCAGCTGAAGGAGAAAAGGGGAAATGTATTTATTTGGCAGTTACTGACAAAATGGCCGGAGGCCGTCTGCTATAATATTGCTAACTGCAAACGACAATATAGTGGTTTCAAGCTCACTGGCCCTTCTCCTCCGCGCATTAGTGGGAGCAGTGAGGAGGGAGAACAGCTTTTCTCTCAGGGCTGAGAGGTCTGGAGGAGGTGAGAAAGCACCGTTGGACAGGCGGTCCTTCAGGTCGGTGAGAACCTGCTTCAGCCAAGCCTAGAAGGGACAGAGGAGCAAGACTGTCACACTGCTAACTTGTTCTCCTGTGCTAGGAGGAGTGAATGGTTTGTAAAGTGAATCTAGAAATGTGGTTTGTACATTGGTTGGTCTCAGGGTTTGGTGGGTTACTTTATAATTGCAGTCCATTATAGTTACCAGACTAAAATTATAGTTAATTTATCAGTAACGTAATTTTTGGATTACCTAATTTTAGTAACATAATCTGATTACTTCCCATTACGTTTAGATTACTTCACGCATAAACATTGTTCTTTTAAATGCCATCCAAAGCAATTTACTTCATTGGTATGCCACATCTTTCTATTTCTCTGACAGTTTATGTTGCGCAGGGGATCTGATTAAGGCAGGACTTTATTTAAATTATTGATTGATGTTAATGAAAGGTTAAAAAGAGAACATCCGATTTGATTTATGATTTTTTTTCTGCAAACTTCCCTTTTATATTTGAAAGTAGTCCTCGAACTAATCGTCTAATAAAAAATAAAAAATAGCTGTAATTTGATTCCACAATTTTAGCAGGTAACTAATGGATTACAGTTACTTTTTTGTAACCAGATTACAAGTAACTAATTACATGTAATCAGTTACTTCCCAACCCTGGTTGGTCTTGACCCTGCGACACTCCACAATGTATAACAATGCCACCAAAGTAAAATGTTAATATGTCTATAGGTAATGGATTGTTTTTATTCTGCAGCCCTGAATTAACTGCCAAATAAGTGTGTACAAAATGTGCATGTGCTTTCCAAAAGGTTACTAAAGTGAATAGCGGTGAGATGGACATCAACACACCGTGGGGCGTAGAGCACGCACAGCAACAGCATCCAACACAAGGAAGCGTCCCAAGGACTGCATAGTCTCCATAGTCCAATTAGATGGGTCCCTGCAGAAGATAGGAATACAACAGGCTCACTGTGACTCACTGTCTCACAAACAAGTTGCTGTCTTAAATTAATGTAAATAAACTAGACGATAAGCTCAAACGTCCACAAGGGTTGGCCTTACCTGTAGGTTTGGTTCACCAGACGACTTAGGTTCACCATGTGTTGTGGGGGTATTTGTAGACAGGAGGCCATGGCCTGCAGGCTTTGGTTAAGGGCCTCAGGCGCCAAGAGGCTCAGCTGGGAAGGGGGCACCTCACATAATAGTGGCCCCAGACTCAACATGTCATCTCCAGAGAGACCAGATACGCTAGATCCCTGAATAACCAAAATAAAGCAATAACTTATTCTATTGCTTTATATGTAATTACAGCACGCTAACTCTAACATGCACTTGTAATGACAGTGGCTGTGGCAATATGCTAATGTGGTCACATTGGTCAAACAGCTCAGAGCCCTGTCGGTCAGCGCATGGCGAGAAGGGGCTGCGAGAGGCAGGGAGCTCAGGTTGGCCACTCTCATCTTGTCCAGAAAGACCAGGCACACGGAGTCCGGCAGGCCTCGTATCTGGGAAGGTCTGGCACAGGCAGCAGTACGAAGTACAGTAGCAAACGATTATTCTACTGTATTCAGTTGGAAATGCATTTGTGTGTGTGGGAGGGGAGAAAAAAGAGTGAAAGAGAGAGCTTACGTCAGATGAATCAGGAAGAGAGTGGGGATTACATTCAGCTCCGCCTGTGCGATGTTTTGGAAATAGCCTGGTCTCTGTTGCTCTAAACTGATGAAGAGTTTTTGTGCAGCACAAATCACCTGCAACAAAGTGTGTGCATGTTAAGGTAATATTTTCATCTTGACATGTTTTTACATGTGGTTGAATGTGTGTGTGTGTGTACCTGTGTTTTAGACAGCCACTGTGGATTCTCTGACATAGTCTGACACATTTCCATGGAGTCATTGTTAGAAACTCTGTCAATCATCCTACAGACCATCCCCTGAATGGCTGACCCCAGCTTCCTGTATCAGTCAGTGACATTATTAATTTCACAAGTGTGTATTTTCCGAAGTAAATACACAATTCACAAGGTTTACGGCACAATTCACAAGGTTTAACCATAGGGTTTACCACAGGCACCATAGATGGGCAGATTGTTTCTGCCATTCTTTGACTTGTCTGGGTCAAGCCAAGTAAAGAACTTGACTACAGCCCATAGTGACTGACAAGTTGGAAAGCCATGTCTGTTACTTGAAGTAACGATTTTACTGTTTTAAGTACAAGGGGGCATCTGGCCTCATGTTACACTGTTGGATTTCACTGGGGCTTTACAGCTTGTATTGGGCAGAGCCATGTACAGAGAGAGTTGTGTCATCTCAGTTCACTCCAATGGACTGTTTTTTCACAGCAACAGTGGAGCAGCAATGGTGCAGCCGTGGAACGTGGTGCCTCAAAATAGTTCCCAGTAGTTAGCCTAAATACTAAAGGTACTCTATAAATTATATTTTAAATGTAAACCAATGCATTTATGGACTACTAATTACCAAAAAAATAAGTTGTATATCTGAATATATATTCAAATTGCCCACCTAGCACTTCCTGGAACTATATTGCCATAAGTTTTGCATCTCCATCCACCATGTGACCATTGAACATTTTGAACAGCTGTTGGTGTAACTCTCTCTTTCCATGGCTCTGGTATAGGGGTACACAATACATTGATTCAATATCATTATCGCAATATAATGTTGCGCAATGTCATATCGAACATGTTGCAGAAAGTTTGCAATATTCTGTTCTGTCTTGTCGAAAGATGCGTCTGTTGGCTGTGTGGCTTAGTTATGTTCCATTTAGACAGAAAAGTGAGATGTGTTGCTGAGGTAGACAACAACACAATGAAGATGAAAGAGGAAACATTAGTGGCCAAAGAGAAGGCCTCCTCTGTATCTTGGAATTACTGTTGTTGTACCAGTCCAATATGACAATGAAATAATATGTTTAGGTTAAGATTAAGAATTAAGAAACATTGATATGTTACGCATCTACATTATTTCTATGCTATTTCCCATAACTTTTGTGTTTTTACTTGTTTGAAATTAATATTGATATTGCAGTTTTCATTGTCAATATCGCAATATCACATTTTGTCAATATCATGCAACCCTACTTGTTACCATAAAAAAGGTATTTTGTTAGTGTCATATTGTACATTAGTTTCTCACCTAATATCACTTGGTTTGATCGTATCCCCCAATAGCCTTCTGAGCAGAAAAGCAGACTAAAAATATAAAAGGAAGAAAATCATGTTGGTACCAGTGTTGTAAGACTCTTTTGCCTTGGCATAGTCGGTGATGAAACTCAGTAAACAATACCTGCGCCTGGCTCCAGTCTTTACCATTTACTTGGTCCAGAGAGGTGAGGTTTGCTTTGTTCAGCATGTTTAAAGACAGGCTGGAAAGTAGCGGGCCAGAGAGCTTCATCACAAGCTCTGAGGCGCTCTCTCCACGAAGCTACAGGAAACACATTCACCTGTTGTATAATGTCTATCCTTACACGCACGGTTAAAAACATATACTGCAATATTCTCTATGGGGCATTTCTCCCCATAGAGAATTGCTGTGGAATAGTAAATACAGTAGTATAGTACAAGTATCCATATTGCCATATAAATATATATTAAATAATTATTAATAGATCTTGTACAGAGCTTTTTAAAATGTAATTTAAATGTTTCTGTAGTATTTATAGTATATTCTTATTAAAGCCTGCTATATTGTAACAATTAACAAAAATGCACATACCTCACAAAAATAAAAGTTCAGTTAATATTAATACAAATAAACGAACACACACACACACACAGTATACACTATAGTATTTATATACTATAAATCGCATTCACATCATCTCCAACTACAACTATAACATATGCAAAGGTTTAATCATTTTCATCTGCTTTCATATTGTATTTACTGACCCCCTCCAGCAAGGCTTTCCTCTGCCCTCGGCTCATCTCCCTTGTAATGTTCTTCAGATCTTCCTTGCCCAGGAGGTCCTGGAGGCTGGCATTCCTGAGCACGGAGGGCGCCACTCCCCTCACAGCTGAGCCCAGAGACAGCAGGTCAGTAGCGCTCACCACCTGATACCAAGAAAGAGAAGACAAAGATCTGAGGCTTAGTGGGGGAACCATGTGGAGAACAGGCACATTGCATCTGCAGATCGAACGTTTTTGCTCTAAAGTACAAGTGGTGGATGGCACTGACCAGGATAATAATACATTAAGCTATATAAACAAACAAGTTGTCAATTTAGAGTACATTTGACAATAACACAAGGTGGGGCCTGCAGGTTGGGAGGCAGGATGGTCTAGTGGTCTGGGTTCAAACCCCGGTGTTGATCTACCTGTAAGCAACTGCTCCCGGTGGTTGGTCGTACCTTGCATGGCGACAATCGCCATCGGTGTATAAATGTATGTGAATGGGCTAATGTGAGGCAAAATACTGTAAAGATAAAAGCGCTATATAAATGCAGTCCATTTACAAGGTCAGAAGATGTGTCGCAGAGCCATCATACCTGCTTCCCTGACAGCAATTTCTTAGCCAGTTCTTTGGCCTGGTTTAGCGTCCAAGTAGTGTCGGGGCCCAGGGCTTTGAGAGCCTTTGTGAGGTCCGCGGCAGAGAATTTAGACAGCTGTGCAGGCGTGAGTACAGTCACACTGGGGCCCAGGTCACTCAGCAGGCCACTGGCATTGGCTGCCATCAAAGTCTGGACCAGCTGGGTTTTCAGCTGGAAAGGCGTGGAGGGCAGACAATGATAAAGTTGTTTTTGCTTACATCATAAAATGATGTAGGCTATAATTAAATTATACTAGTATTATTGCTGTAGTAATAAAAACAAGTAAAAGCTAGGCAAGCCTATTTCAGATGGCCAACAACATAGACCAATATACTGTACATAGTTTACAAGTAGCATGTAAGGTTCCTTCTTGAAACTCAACAGTAGTTGAGCTCCAACACTATTGCTGCATTACCGCCACCTACTGTCTACATGGTGAATTACCACCACCTACTCTAGAATGTAGCACAAGCGCTACATACATAACCAGGTTGGTCGGTAAGTCAGTCAGTCAGTCAGTCAGTCAGTCAGTCAGTAAGCGACATTTGCTCATATTGGCCGGCCATGCTACACTGGCATAAAGACAATGCTTCTTTTTCTATATAATTTCAATATTTTACATTTTTATATATATCTTTTTTAAGAATACTGCAAATCAAAACCACAGATTGAGACCGCCACTTCAATGAATATGGAATAAATACGCAACAAGACCTTTTTGGCATCAGAGTTCAGGCATTCGCTAAGTTGTGAGAGGAGGCGCACTTTCAGTGTGGTGTTCATAGATGTAGTGTCGTCATAGAAACAGGATAGAATTCCAAGTCTGTAAAAAATGTGGTACACAACCATTTGGTGTAAGTGTAAAAATTTTCCCGATATTCATACATCAATAGGTAACCATTGTTTTTTTATCTTTGAGTATTTATGTCACAACAAAACCATGGGATTACAATTTCTCAAAACTCTCCTTTGTAAAAGATTGAAAGGATAAAAAAATACTAGTTTATATTACTACGCTTTATATTATTAGTAATGTATCTGAAAAACATGCAACAATTTGACTGATGTGTGATTATAAAGTAAAAGTAATATTCTTGCAAACACAAATCACTGCAAATCTATACAGAAAAAAGCATATTGTTTGCTTTGTAAATATCTCAAGCAAGGCTAAAGCTGTCCTGTTGCAGGTTGAATATCAAGGTTATTCTCAAAAACTGCATGCAAGCGCCTCACCTGTCCACACACGAAGAAAACTCCTCTACACTGAAGCAGTCTTTAACCTTTTTGAGAAAGCTCCTGGCCAGAGAAGGGTCTATCTCTCTTACTTCCATGAAGGTAGATTTAAAATCAGATGTGTTGAAGAAAAGACACATCTAAATAACAGTGAAAAACAAATGAGTGGTTTATATTGGTCCTCTTGTCAAAATTGGCAATATAGAATACCAAACACCCACCTGGATTTTGGAAATGGCATCAACATCTTTGGATTCCAAACGGGAAAGGAAGGGCCCCAACAGACTCATGACCTCCATCTTCAGCCACTCCATGTCGGAGGGGCAGAGATTACTTAATGCTAGATACCCAGATTAGAGATAAACAGCAGAGATTACTTAATGCTAGATACCCAGATTAGAGATAAACAGCAGAGATTACCTGATGCTAGATACCCAGATTAGAGATAAACAGCAGAGAGTATCTGATGCTAGAACCACAGATTAGAGATTAACCCAACACCATACTAACAGCGATCAAATCATAATTAAGATAATTTATTTTTACCTATACTTCAATATAAATGTGTTGCCTATAAACAATAATGATATACAACCCCAATTACAAAAAAGTTGTGACAGTATGGAAAATTCTAATAAAAACTAAAATAAGTGATTTGGGAATTCCATTCACCCTGTACTTTATTGGAAACACTATTACAACAACACATTATGCAAACTTTTACCATCCATCCATCCATCCATCCATCCATCCATCCATCCATCCTCTCCCGTTTATCCGGAGTCGGGTCGCGGGGGCAGCAGCTTCAGCAAGGGACCCCAAACTTCCCTTTCCCGAGCAACATCATCAA
>JAOEGT010127052.1:0-26478 GCA_025447795.1 Speoplatyrhinus poulsoni
ATGTTGCTCGGGAAAGGGAAGTTTGGGGTCCCTTGCTGAAGCTGCTGCCCCCGCGACCCGACTCCGGATAAGCGGGAAAAGATGGATGGATGGATGGGAAAAAATAAAAATAGTAGCCTCTGATGTTTTGTCTGATGTATTGTACTGCTAACTCTGTAAATGTTAGCACTCAAACTTTAACACTTATGATCCACTCATTGAACCATTTAGCTGTTGTTAAGGATTTAAGAAACTATTTGTTGCTATAAATTTCAGGCTGCGAGTAATAAAAGTTCAAGGCCACATCATAGTAGCACGTATGTATTAGTGACACCAGTAAAATTAGAAACTTCAGTCTGGAGGGTGATTTTGCCTTTTTGCCATTTATGCCCTATGTAATTGTCCCATAAACACAATAGTGCATTTATCCTCTGTGAGCCCTTTTCTCAGCAGTAGTTCAAGTAGTGAGACTTGAACACATTCTTGTCACTGTTTTGCTTGTTACATTATCAAGTGGAAGTGGTTGATACTTAACTTTTAGGTGCTGATAAAAGATACAACTTTGTCACCAGTCTTATCTTAAGGGGCTGTTTGGAAGTGGAAAATTACTGTCTGATGAATTGTGTTACATATTTTTATGGTAATTGACATTTATTATTTTTAGAATGTTCAAATGTTTTGATAGTAGTAGATCGGTAGAGATGCACCAATCAACTGTCCGGTGACCGTCAATCCACCGGTCTTTCTAACTACTGCATAACCGGGTTTAGCTTTCCGATCATACTGTATTTACGTGGCTCATGCATGCACCAAACTGACTTCCTGTTTGTCAGTAAATGCACTTATAATCAATTCTAGACTGTAGCTATCTGTCATGGTACTCTACCTACAGTACACTGACTTAACACATCTGCAGGTTGGAAATTATCCAGTGTCCAAGGAAGACATTGAGAAGTTAACCATAGGTACTTGGGTAACATTGGTTGTATTTTACACAACATAAACAAATTTTAGTCAATATATTGTATAATTAAACAGAGCAAATATATTGTACTATTGTTCATCTCACTGAAAATACTGAAAGCAATATGTGTCTTACAGTATTTCTATCAATCCATACTGTTAAACTGACGCTACCATGTAAAAGTGTAAATACATGACAAATGCAAGCGCTGGTGGCTAAGGGACAATCAACAAATTACTACAGTACTGTAATATGAAGATGAGAACTAGCGGCTAATAGACCATAAAAAGATACTGAGTACATTTATACCTATAACATAGATGCAGAGCCATAAAATAAATTGTGAAAGTTTATTATGGAAATCAACATGACTCGGGCTAGGAGCTTAAGTGATTACTATGTTTCTAACCTACTTAATTATTTACAGATGTTGCTTTATTTTAAAGTAAAGGTTTGTGAGGCTTGCATGATTAAATGTATAGATGCATGCACAGTTTGTCTTGACACACATTGGTTTAGCTAAATGGAACGGTAAATGGTTCAAAAATTGACATGGTATTATCTTAAATGTGTTAGATGTTCATTGTAACCTTGACTGAATTGAAACATATTTTAGAATATACCTTCAAGGTGAGGTTTATGACAGTATTATGGTGCATTTGAGATATTGACATTGATTTTTGCAACTCACTGCTAAGACGCATCTCAGCAGAGTGATTATCCTCAATCTGCTGCAATATTACAGTACATTCTAATGGGGTTAAATTTGATTTATTTGATTTAGTCATGTGAAAATGACCAATATTCTATTGACGTACAGTAGGCTACTGTTAGCCATGTGACCTTGATTCAGTATCTGGGGTTTGCTATAGAAATATCTGGATTATGGTGTTGCCTAACCAATACATACAAGCACTGACATATGAAATGGGATAAAAAGCGATGCAACAATGCTATTTATGCAGCTATATTACAGTAGCTACTGTTACTGTAGCTCTGTGTTGGTTCATTAAGGAGTTTGGCAGGGGGTGGTAGACTCAGCCTCTATCTTAGAGCGCTGTCTTAGATGCTCCTGGCATGAACCCATCGACCTATATATTAACATGGACCAGACATGTCCTCTTTACCGGCATGGGCCTCCAACAGAGCCGGCTAGTACAACATCTTGGCCAAGTTTGTCTAGCAGTCGTCAGTTCAATTTAATATAAAATCAAAGGCAGTTATTATTTTATGCTGAAGTACTCGGTATCAGGAAATAAATCAGAAGTAATGCTGCAACTACAGTACAGTATAGTGGGTGTCTTTTTTGTCTGTCACATGAATGAGGGAAAATGATCACAGCTGAATATAAGCATTAAAATTACCAAATGCAATCAGAGAGCACACCGTTTAAAGCCATAATGTACCTACAGGGTAATAATAATAATTATAATAATAATAATAATACATGTAATTTCAGGACGCCTTTCAGAACACTCACGGACAATGTCTCTGGGTGTCTTCAAGCATATGTCTGAAATGCATTCTGTACAGACCAAGAGACAGACCAAAAGCTCATGGACAGAGTCAGGGATAGTCGATCAAACCATAAACATCTATAATTTCAATGCCATAGAGGGCTCCCTCAGAATCTCTACCCCCACATTAGACCTGATTGGCAAGGCTCCACTTTGCACAACTTTCTGTTCACATTTACAGTGCCAGGGCTTTGTAGAAACTCTACATTATATTTTCAGCACACAGAAGAACAGACAGCTAGCAGGCCAATAGGAGATATTCTGTGAATTTATAAGTGTTTTCGCTTACAAACGCTAACATCACCTTTTAAGTCAATCTGACTTTGTGCCACTAGCACAAAACAAATGCTCAGTGGGCCACACACACATACCTGTACAGTACATGCCTAGCCGGCCCGGCTATGAAAACAATGACCAGAAACACGACTCAAAACACAGACACTTTTGAGATTTCTACACATCTATGTCCCATTCCAGAGCTGCACCTAGCAACGGTGTTCCCCCTTGTTTGCCATTCTTTCACCGATGTGCCGGTGTAGATTACACAGTGTAGATCTACACCGGCGGCGGTGGAAGGACAAACGGACGGGAGAGGGGAACAGCCGGCATCTACGTCTCTTTATTGGGACAAGCAACATGGTGGCCCAGTGGATAGCACTGTGGCCTCACAGCAAGAATGTCCCGGGTTCGAACCCCAGTTGTCCCGGCCGGTCTGTGTGGAGGTTGCATGTTCTCCCCGTGTCTGTGTGGGTTTCCTCCGGGTGCTCCGGTTTCCCCCACTATCTACAAAACATGTTAGGTTCCGCCAGTGCCATCTGACCAGTGACACTAGCTCCAACCTGGAGTTGGTCCTTGGGTGCCACACAGCGGCTGCACAGTGGCTGCCCACTGCTCCCTTGAGGGATGGGTTAAATGCAGCGGATGAATTTTGCTATGTGTATGTGACAATAAAAGCTTCTTCACCTTCACGCCTGCAGCTGCCCGTATCCCCATCTCACCCCAGCCACACACTGGGCTCACATCACCATTATCATGTGCACCTGTCCTTATCTGTGCGAGCCGAGGTTATATATGCTGTGCTAAGTTGGGAACAGTGTTAGTGTTGCTACATGCAGTGCAGCCTATTGTTGGTCGAGAGCCGTTTTGCAACAGTGTCGACTCGAGCATTATTGTTATTGCACCTCCACTCATTACAAAAACCTTTGACCAACCATGTCAAGTCAAGTTTCAAGTCACGTTTGTTTACAGTATATAGCCCTTAAGCACATTATAGTCTCAAAGGGCTGTACAGCCAATATTTCACATGAAAACAAACAACACCCCCTTAACCTGCAAGGAAAAACTTCCATTAAAGACACCATACTGTATGGAAAAAAGGGAAGGAACCTTGGGAAAAGGTTACAGAGGGAGGAATCTACCCTTCCAGGAAGGTTAAGATGCATAGGTGTCAATAGGGCACCAAGAATGCGCAGTTATACTTTGAACAAAATGTATCACAATGTGCAGTAAATAAACATTTACACATGTATTATTTAGTAGATTATGAGTGGTCAGTCAAATGTAGTATTGGCAGAAGCCACAGGAGATTTGTCCCAAATCTTGGGGAGGATGTGTCCTTGTACTAGTCCCGACCAGGGCTAGTCAACAAGCATGCTCATTGTCTAAAGTTCAGCACAAGCAAACAGGATACAACCTAATGCTCAGTTGTGTACATTAGCAATACAATCACGTTATAACATAAAACTATCTAATCTTGTTAGAACGTTAAATATATTTTCATATTATAACGTGATGTGAATCAGATTTTTTTTTTCTGCCGTGGCATCAATACACTAATGTAGTTTGCTGCTAGTTAATGTTTACATCTATAACTTTGACCTACTATACCACATTCATTCCCTAGTATTGGATTGCAACTATGACAGCTGATATAATAATGAATATAAGTTTATTTTTATTTTCAGTTCTAGACATACATCTGGTTTACCAGTTTTATAGGCTAGAGTGTCTTACGTTAATTTGTTTCTGATGAGTCAATTGTCTCCATTGATTTGTAATCTCAGGATTCCATTCTTTGGTGCACTGGTTGTTTACCGTTGACAGCATTTGTTTAGTTAGTTCTTCTGGGACATCTCTCCATTGTTAACATGTCACCATACTGTATACTGTATATCTCAAAATATGTGCTTTTAAATACTATAGACATTCAGAATTATATTTGATAAATTTGACGATTATTTTACGACGATTATTACAAAAAATAGCCTAATTATTATTCAGTCTTATATTTCTTATAGAGGTTTTTCAATTTGCTTTGCAGCAGATTTTTTTGAAAATATTAAAACACACGTGCTTTAAGTTTATTGAAAAATGTATGCAAATCACATACAGTATTTGCATTTTTAGATGCAGCATAGAAGTAGGCCTAGATTATTTTACGTATTTTAGTCAGTTTGTGTCAATTTAAGAAGTGCCAGAATGAATTCCTTACAGGTATATCAACAATAAAAGCAGATGCAGGAGCTATGACACACAAATATCACTGGAATGATCTCATACTATCCTGAATAAAGATATGTATATCTGCTTTGACCTGAGGAATATAGTGTCATCATAACAAGCAGACATGTCTTTACTTTAAATTAACTTGTTTATTTTTGCCGTAGGAGAAATGTTCCTATTTCCTTCTGGATTGTTTTAGAGAATGTCTTCAGGATGGACTGGTGTTCATCATGATGTGATGAACAGATCACCCATAGGAAATCTATACAGAATCACCATCCAACCTCAGTGCCAGTGACTTGTCAAATCCCAAATATTAAAATGACCATTGCTTGTATGTCAAAATGTTTTGTTACTGATACTGTACCACCAGGAATCATGTCTTCTATTTTGGCTTTTTGGAACAATATAACAATACAGTGTATTTATTAAAACTATGTGTATTTACTTTAATGAAACTGCTTCAATTAATCCCCCTTAAGGCAAGAGTTGAACATTACCAGCTGTTAAAAAGCACAACAACATGCAGTGGGACCCCATCAACACACAGTAGATACTGTGGAAAGTGCAACCTTCAGGCATAGTGTAACATAATGTAACTTGCAAGGCCATGGGTAACATAATATGCGGTTTGTTATTGAACTAAAGGTTTCATGACAATTGGAAGAGAGTGGAATATATGGAGGCTAATTTTTACACCTAATATATCAATGATAACTAACCTGAAAAATAAACAAACCCAATATAGTGGCTAATGTGGTAGGCTATGTATTGTTTGTCAATTAGGATATTTTATGATAATGTTTGCACAACTTATTATTGATTACCTGTTTTCTCTGAAATTTAAAAACCTCGACCATCTAATAATGTTTTTGTCTTTGTCCTTTATTATTTAATATATAGCAGAAGAGCAGTGTACAGCATACAGGGAGTGTAATACAATTACTGTAGACTTTTAATATAGAAGTCGTTTGGCCAGACGTGATGTTCTGCATTAACCCACCCCCCCATCCCCCCAGTTGCCAGTCCATCTCTGTTAAAACTATTGCGTGCCATGTTGCTTGGAGTTTTAAGCTTGTTATGATAATTCAAGTGTGCCTCAGCTACTGTAAGTCACAAGGCATCTCAATATTAAAAGTGGGTTGCTAGTAGTATGCTGTATGCTGTAAGTGATTCATGAAGTCATTTTCAGCAAGGGCAAAGGAGTCGTCCAGAAATATGGTTTCCTCTGGGGAATTGTATTTGCATGCAGTGCACGGAGACAGAGACCATGCATGCAATGAATACACTGAAAAATAAATGTAAAACAATAAAAAATAAATAAAAAAAGAATAATAGTAGTGCATTATGGAGGTTTGTTTTGTGTATGATTTGTTGAAAATGTGGTTGCAATTTTCAATTCCGTTTGAATCCTTAACATACTGTAACCTTTCTCAAACCCAATCATAGCAATAGTCCAAAAGTGGCATGAAACAGGAATCAGCAGTTACATACACAAAACAAACTATTTTGTTGTTTATGGGCTGTACTGTTAATGATTGTCTAGCATGTTTGGTGTGTTTTATCTGTGTTTTAAATGCATGTGAGTGTGGTAGAGCTCCCAACTGATCCTGGCATGTTGGGTCCAGTACTGATGGTGATGTTTGGGAGTTCATGTTTTGGATGTTTGCTTGCTTTGTATATGTGCCAGAATAATAAGAGGAAATAGGTGTTTTCTTTCAGAAGATGCATGATACAGTTATTAAACAACAATGTATCAGCCAAACCATGGCTGCCAATGTACAGTATGTGTGTAATGTGCCAGCCCATATCGTCTTGGGAGAAGTAGAGGAGGGCTAGTCTCTCAGCACTCAAGAAAACCAAATAGCGTTTGGAATATTCTGTTCATACCTTGCCAGGCGATTTTGCTCCACGGAGGGAAGAAAAGTGTTGCTTTAGACCTATTAGGCCTTTTATAATGTGCAGTTAGACATGACACTCTTGTCTTGGCAGTCGTTCCTGCTTGTCATGCACACCCATCAACCCTTTATTCATTGTCTTGTTTGATTGGCCTTTTCAGAATGTAGGAGTGGACATGTCATATTGGAAGTAGTGTCCAAAAAGTTCTGCCAAGTGCCTTTTTCTGGTTGAGTGAAAATGTTTTTGCATTATTGGTTTAGAATTGAAACTCTACACTACAAGGACCGGCATTAAGACGCTACTTACTGTCTTTCTGTAGAGATACTTGATTATCGGAAAAGAACACGGAGACATACAGTACTGAGCATTAGCATCCCAGCCTAGTAAGAGTCACACTGGGTTCCTGGTGAAAAATAAACGGTTTAACTGCGATATATCATTAGTCTGCCATGGTCCCTTCACTGGCAAGGTTGAAGCAACTCATTTTGCAGTCATGAAAATAAGCACAGTGCACAGAGGATAAGCCAAAAGACCAGGTTTTTCTCTGGAAGTCAGCTCTGGTGGAAGGCGAGGTGGGGTTGCATGTGATATATGGATTGTCCTATCTGTAGTGATATTTCACCGAATAAATGTTCTCAAGTATAATCATCTTGAGTCAATATAATCTCTCTGTGAAGGTCTTCATTAATCTTGCAGGGTATGGCTAATCATGTCCGTCTACTTGTGACACGCCATGCCCGCCCCACTCCGACGAGTGTCTGCTCCTCTACTCTTGTTATTCCAATTAATTCTTCATTCTGCCGTACAGAAGCCCACGATTAATACATTGTCTCCTGCGCTGTGCCAACCTAGCGATGTAATACGAGGAGATGACATTTCAAGAATGTGTCCCAGGCGCAAGGCCACTGCCTCTGGCGGTGCCTTATGCACCCGCTGGCTCCTACCTATTGCAGTTAGTCTCTCCCACCTCGGGTCGATCATCCCACAGAGAGGTAGTGTAGTATCAAGGCGAGCCTCTCGGTGGTCCTACTGAATAACAAGTGGATCGTGTCTTGCAGTACAGCACTCTATATGACATTATAATTAATTCAGAATATATTCAAATGTAATCGTAACCTTCTGGGCTGCTGTTTGTCAGACATTTTAATCTCTATGTGGAATACAGTCTTTGTTTCACTTCGTTTTTAGTGACAGAAAACCCTTGCCTGAAATGAAAATATTTCCTACAAAGCAAAAGTGCTATACAGCATTGTAGCTTATTGTACTATTAAATATGTGCTGAATATGTTTCCTTAATCATGACAGAATCTGTGATGACAATATTCATTTCATTTTTTATATTTCATTTTCTTTATATTTATATCACACAACTTAATATGCAACACAAGCATGAATTATTAAAATGCTGTTGGGTGTTCTACTTGTTATCTCCCTATTTTATATTATCACTGAGATGCAGTTAACACGGGAATGATCACTTCCAAATGTGTTCCTCAGCCCTTGACATACAGCAGAATGCAAGCCTGTACACACTGAAAGATAGCGATCAGCAGTATCTACCAGGGTCATTGCTTTTATCAGATGAAGGTGACAGCTGACATGGGTGTGTGTTTGTCAGCCAGACAAAAACACCTTCTCTTTTATAAAATGTTGTGTTTGTCAGGATTTGCTGCCGAGCTGACCTTTTTCCACCTGCAGAATTATTCTGCAAAGTGCTTAGCACATGGATATGACCACAATTATCAAACGATGTCTATGTCTAGAATAACCACAATGTCTAGAAAAACCATATAGCTTATGTATAGTGTATGAGAGAGAATGTGGAGTATCAAATTATAAATCTGATATGGGTTTACAAATCCATGGACATTTCACGGACTGTAATCCGCAGGGAGAATGTGTATATGACATTTATTACACGTAATTGAATCAAGAAAAGTACAGTAATTCTCAGAACTAATTGTTTCCTTTTTGTTATATACCTGATCTGATCTGATCGATCAGAATGTGTAGCCCGTTAGTCATTTTTGAAAACGCTTGCTAACAAACAACAAAACTGATCAGTTCCCAGTGATGTGCTGTAACCTGGTGTGCTACAGAACTATCTGGGAAGCCATCCATTCAAACTGTTTGTAAAAGTGCAGGCACTTTCAAATAGTGATTGTATGAAGCATCTGACTTGGTGGTTTATACTTCATGGGCTTGAAACCTGTCTGGTCTGATTCCAACAGTGAAGTTAAACTGGAGCTTGCGAGTTCAGGATGGTATACTGTACCACCAGGCTAAAACTGATGTGCAGAGCTGATCAAATCATGCAACTTGCAATATCAACATGGTTTCACAAGGCCACCCAACATTTGTATGCTGGTCAAGTTGAATTGGATGACAACTTTTAAAATTACTATTCCATTCCATACAGATACACACACGTACTGGGCCGGGTGATCACATAACATGAGCTTCACAACACTTCTGTAGAGTTTTAAGCAGGAATGAGGTTCCGGCCTTAGATAATATATTTCTGGCCTATGTACTACATGTTGCCCATATGATTATTTGTGGGGTTTGGCAAACCTACAGCTGAACCAAGTGTAGTGTGCACAATGCTTGTAGCATGGTCCAGCTAGCAGCACTAGGAATTCTATTTAAATCTCTGCTTAGCCGATTCCCTGCAAGATAAAGTACATGCTAATTGCTATCAATTCTACACCTGACAATACCTTTAATACTAAACAGAGTTCTCTATCCAGTAACTCCCCACATAGTATTTTTGCACCTGACAACTCCCAAAAGGCACATAATTATTTCTCAGTTTTGTTCAGTTGGTTCAAAGCACGTTATCATGTAGCGAGAAACAAACACTACCATCCCTATTTCTAGGCCACAGATTAGACTCCTGTCAGGCTTCACGCTTTAGTCTTTTACAGTACACGTTTCTTTAAGAGCTATCTATGCAGCACAGCATGCCTATTCCCAGGACTTTAAGATACAGTACAGTAAGGCATTTGGAAAATTGCATTGTGGGAAGAATAATTGTCATTTTTCATGATTAATAGGAACCCTCTCTCCAATTAAATTTTTTCTATTTTTTATTTTATTAATTTATTACAAAAGACACAGTGGCAAATGCAAGCATATTGTGCTTCTGTTAAAATGGCCACATACAGTAGTATCAGTAATGTAACAACCTCTGCTAGCATACATTTAGCGATTGTGAACCTCTGCAGGCACGCTGAAAAAAACTATTTATGTGCTGCCTTGCTACAATATACAGACCTTGCAGTGAACCCACAGTACAGTATCTTAAAGGTATAGTCAGCTATTTTTGTCCAATTCAGCAAATATCTACTCATTACCTAATAGCTGCCTGTTCTGTGTGCATGCTGAAAAAATAATCTGGTGTTTCTACTGTACTGTACTGGTCCATGGTATTCTGAGTGAGCACCATATGGCATCGAAGGGAGAGGTGTTTTGACAGGTTGCTGAGTATCAACAGGCTTTCTTCAGAATTATGGAAATATAAGTGTGTTCATACTGTAGCCTACATGTGTCATGTGTGAGGGATGATAATATATTAACAAATAACTGTACCCTATCGTGGTCAAACATGCAATTCACAATTCAAGAGCACATTCTTAAAATTGAAACCTTTAGTTAGTGCGGTGGAAACTCCTTCCACTATTGACCGAACGACCTGAAATGGTTGGATTTTAACAATCATTGACAGCAGCATTAATGTGATCTGTCTATGGACTGTTCATTTTAGCAAAGACAGTTAACACAACCTAATGCAAAGGCAGGTGGATTCTGAGGTTCAGCTGATTCAGATGCCTGAACCATATATCTGTCTAAATTATTGAACAATGTCTGACAGCTAATGTATTGCAAACTTATAGCAGGTATTCATTGTTAACTGAATTGGTGTACTGTACTGTAGCTGGGTGGCTAAAACTTCCACTGTATACTGTAGGTGTATGGGCTTCTTGACATTTAGCAAGCAAACACTTGTTGTTGTGATCATAGGATCAAATTAAGGCTTTAATGATCTGAAATGTTGATACCAAGGCATACAGTTAAAGAGCGAATTATGTATCCCTTCCACTAATAGAACATGTCATTACATTTTCTGTAAACAATATATTTTTTTAAATAATAATAAAAAGGGGGATACATTTTAATCGTGCTGAAGAATGAATCACTGAATTTGCACTCAATCACTACATCCCCCCAGAGGTTGGGACCTTTAAATTGGAGCTGACAGGTCGTATCCGCCTTTGTACTAATTTCAGACTTTGCCAAATCCGTGGGAGGACGGTCTGTGCCGTACTTGGCGGTGCTGAGAATGAAGCCCGGCAGCTCGCCGCTGATGGGCTTACGCAGCAGACCGCGTCAGGACCACCCCAGTGCTGACTGGTCACCTTTTACCAGTCCACACCTGTCGGCCCTGAGCATGCCGGCCTCCCAGGAGGACTCCAGGAGCGAAGGTGAGAACAAAAGACCTCATTGGGGAGTGAGGGAGGGAGGGAGGAGGAAGCAGTCTGCCGGCTCTGGTTTGTTCCTTCAGACCAGACAGGCCTCCTGCCTCTTTTGGATCTGCTTGGAAAATGAATCTCGCACAATCCATCATCGCTGGGCATGGGCCGGAGTGACCAGGGTCACGCTCGCTCTGAAATTGGAGTGGGATCATGGCAATATCCAGCTTGCTCTCTCCGCTGCTGTCAGCACAGGGAACAGTCAACCTGACGGATATCTTCATCAGAAGAGAAGATTTCACATGTGGAACACAGCAGGGAAGGGCCGTCATAAATCTGCATGGGTCACTAGCTGCCCTGACTTATGCATAACTCCAAAGGACATGATGGCATGCCCATGATAATAACATTTCATCTTATTTTATATACACTCCCCAGTGAATACACGTTAAATAGCTATTTAACCTGCACGTTAGGTTTCCACACACTGCATGACATAAAACATTGCCTTTCGTTCTTTCTTTCTTTCTTTCTTTCTTTCTTTCTTTCTTTCTTTGTTTCTGGACAGCATTATCACTCTGAAGACTTACATCGTATTCCTCCAATTCCACAGAGAGGGGTGATGATTTTTCACATTCAGTGATGACAACCCCATAACAACAATGTATTCGATTGATGTGGAGTATACCGTTTATGGAGTATAGTACTGTACAGTAGATGCCAAAAACACTGTATTTTTATTGTGTTAACGGAGATGTTGCTGTTGAGATGGTTTATCAAACTAAACTGACAGATGGCCCCGGCACTTACACATTGATTAAACACAGCACAATGGTATCAACAGCTTATTGCTAAGTGCGTGTGATCTTGTTGTCATTTGATTGTGACTGTCAGTCTCATGGCAGTACATTTCGGTGACTATGTTTAGATGCAATATTATGCTTACTGTCCTCATTCTGAAAAATACATTATTCAGCATGTCCAGTATACTGTACATGCTCAGAATCAGAATATACTATATATAGTGTTATTATTTTATAATTTACCAATATTCAAATAGAATTAGCTGTTTATTCAACCCTAATATTGCCTTAGAATACAGTGCAATATACTGCAGTGTGATGTAATACTAGTTTACAGTATATGTGCATGTAAACATCTAAACTAGGCAGCTTATACTATATGCTACTACATTTTTGTATTTGAACAATATCCCATTGATTTATTTGGATTTATTTTCCAATAAGTTTTTAATTAATGCTCAGACTCTAGTTATTCATAAGACATTGGCTTTCTACATGGTACATCAATGTTCTCCAGCAAAAGATCCTTACCTGGAGGATGCCTGCTTTTCAGTCAGCCCACTCTTAAATGCTTTGAAATAATTGCTGGAAAGCTGCTGTAGGTGGAATGCATTCGAGCAACACACATTACATACATTATAATGTCGTATTCAGAAAACAGCAGCAACTTACTGCATGTTGAAGATAACACGTAGGTGTAGAATGAACAAAATTAGCATTAACTAGTTGTTAAACTGGTGGAATCATTCTCCTTACACAAATTGCTGTTTATTCACTGGAAGGCAACTTGATATTGATTAATTTTCATCCAGTTTACAGTATTATTTCCTTGCAGAACAGGCATCTGCTGACAAAGAGCAGACTTACTGTACACGTCTGTATAGAGAACAAAACAAAGCTTATTCTTGTCGTCAATATAATTATACAACACCTGTAAGAAGATGGGATTGCCTCAATCATTACAATGTATTTACTCTGTTCCAGAGATAATGTACAGTAATACTTAACATTGTTGTATGTACTGTATTATTGTATTATGCATAATAGTACTGCATTTTTAATGAATACAAATCAGATTTTTCAAATAGATGTGTTATAGTTGTTTGTATTTTGTAATCTACACAAGCCAGCTGATAATGGTCTAACTCAGATGTCTTCCATAGGGGGATAATGCAGGGGGTCCTAAAAATGTAAATGAATACATTTACAAAATAAATGTTAATGGCTTAGTTGGTGGCCTGCTTTTATACAAGGGCACCCTACACATTACTGTTGGCCCGGCAACTAAATATTTTATACCATATGTGATAGGGCACTGACCCGTGTTTCTATCAGTCAAGGGGTGCTTGGCCCGAGAAACGTTGAAAACCTCCCCAGCTGGGTCATGTAGATATGGTTATTTAATGTCGACCTTCACGTGCAATGTATGTGCTTTGTTGTGAAATGAAACATGGTGGACGCAAGGTTCATTCTCAGTCATTCCGTAATGCACATGCTAGAAATTTGTCTGAGCCGTCTGCCGTGTTCCGTGTAAATGCAACTTAAAAAACACTGTTACTGTAAGGCCTTTTCACACGCGAAGCAGGTTTTAGTGCAGGTTGGAGGTTAGGAGCCGGAACGGCGGGCGGGCGCAGTCCTGAGAAATTTGCCGCTTTTGTGCACGAATCCAGAACACGGCCGCCCGCCTGAGATAAAATATATAAGTTTTGAGGTGGCGGCGCAGTGGGACACACATTCGCCTTCTTGACTTGTAAGCATGTAAGATAGCAAGCAGCATACAGCAGAACCATCTGACAGGATTGTCATGAAATTATAAATATTTTAATTTTATAGCCTTTTACCATACACAAGACAGAACATGCGCTGACATGTTTATTGGACATACTGTAGCCTACAGTTGGTAATGTTTTTTAAACAATGTATGAAAATGCACCAATTACTTAATTTTCCACTGAGAACTTGAGCGGTCATTCATGTGTAAATTCCAAGTCAGAAACCATATTGTAATCCGGATAGCACGAAAAGGCAGCATAAGAATAAGGATGCACGCTTGCATATAATAATCTGTCCCTCTGTGTGCCTCTTCACCACTGCTTTTACTGTGTGTCATCAATGTATATACAACTATGATCATTGTGTCTCACTGCATTTCTTTACTTGCATATATCCAAGTCTGCACTGCAGCAATTTACTTGGAGGTTAAGACCCCAAGGTGGAGACTGGCGTTAACAGCACTGTAGATGGGTCAGCTCATGCTGTGGGCACACTGCAGTGGCTAAAGGCATGGGATGTGGCAGGCGTGTAGGGGATCTGGGAGAAAGATAGCATTCATTTAGCCTCTGATCAAAGGTATGATATATCTAAGCCCAGTCAAGCTGCAGTGGTAACATTTCACCATGAAGATATTGGCCCAAAGTGAATCATGCCTTGTAATTGCATGATCAAAGACCTTCAACCTACCTAGTTCTATCATAATATTTTTTGATTGTTGTATGTTTCATGTGTGATGCAATGTGAATATGCTGTAGAGTTTAAAACCTCATTGACAATGGATTGTCCAGTCAAAATATTATAATACAACCCAAATCGTACAATCACTGTAAACCGCATTATAAAATTCCACCATGTCACGTATTAAAGTACAATGTATCTATAAGTAAACTAGTGTTGGTTATCAGTCTCAAGTAAACTTTTGTTGTTGTTGCTGTCAATAGAGAGTGAGGAGTTTGGACCAGTGTTTGTCCAGGAGCCGAGCAATGTCATTTATGCTTTGGAGTCGGATGAGAAGAAAGTGATGCTGAATTGTGAAGCCCGTGGAAAACCAGCACCTACCTATAGGTGTGTATTGTACTTGTGTGCGCTCATCACAATCTGTATGTCTACCATGTCTGTATTTTTGTTCTGTTTTGTTTCTCATGAATATGTTTTGTGTTCACAAGCTGGTTTATTAACGGGACAGAAATCAACACTGAGGAGGATTACCGGTATCACTTCATCGACGGAAACTTGCTTATCTCCAATGCAAGCGAGATCGCCGACTTTGGGGAGTACCAGTGCATGGCGGTGAACAGCGTTGGTACCGTCCTGAGTCGGGATGCACTGTTACAGTTTGCATGTAAGTGTACCAGCTCAATCCCAATGGCTCCATTCCCATGCCAGGTCCATTAATAGCGTGACAAGTGCACCAAGCTACTAAACACATTGTATACACCATTTATGCTTCCTACGGGGAGTCGGGGACCCTAGGTGACCCTACGCCGCACCCTACGCCGTAGGCTGACGTACACCTCTCAAAAAATGTAACCCAACCATACCCAACCATCCATCCGTTAATTCAATGCAGCCAAAAACTTGGCTTGTGGATGCAAGCCCAAATCCTATTCCAGAGTGCTTTGGAATTAGAGATCTTTATAAAAAACGTCCTGTACATACACAGATTGTCTCCATTTAACAATCGTGGTATTATTATTAGATTCAATTAAAGAAAACGTTTGTATATGCTTGCTTGAGCATTACTAACCAAGACTGCAACTTTGCGCATGACAAGACAGGGATATCCCTGTTTTCTTGTTGTTCAGGCATCGAAATATAAATAGCCTTCTATTGGCTATCGGCAGTGGCACAGTGTTTCCTATAAATGTTGGTTTAACTAAGAGATTTGCTGGAAAGAAACATTTTCTATGCATATTTCAAAACATTTACACCGTATTATTAGTTTTCTAATTCAGGAGGCACCATGGGGTTGTCCCTATGATAGCATTTCCTTATTTTTTGGGCCTTTCATAAATACTATTTTGTGTCAGCAGATTGTTTCCTATATGATCAATGTTTGTCTAACTAAGAGATGAGATTAGCTGGAAAGAAAAAAACATGCTTATTTAAATAATGTTACACTCTACAGTATATGTGTTCTGTTCGGGAGCACAGACAAGGCATGGCACTTTCGTAAGTAAAGTGGGGTTTCACATGCGCAGTCCACGCGCACAGGTCCGCACGGCCGACAGATCAGCGCAGAAGTATAATATGCTCACAACGGCGTAAGCTACGCCATAGGCCGGTGACGTAGACATGGTGTAAGCTTGACGCAGAAGCGTGAATTGGCCTTAAGGCAGTAAAATATAACACATGCTAGGATGACTTTCATCAAGATGTAAATTATTGTCTCCAAGCTTTTCATCCATTGAACTTAAAATAAACCTGTTTGGGTTCTGAGGGTAAATACACTCTAAAGCAGCTCACTGTTGCTGCATTTAGCTCCCACTGGCTGCATCTGATACTGCTGAATTGTTCTGCTAACAGGCTGTGCCTGCAGAACTCCAGGCCTCAATGGTAAATGAAAGCAAAAAACACATTTCTCCTGCCGGTAATCCCTTGGCGTACCTCCAAAACACCATCACAGCCTTAGGCAGCATGCATGGAGAAACCATGGCTGCTACAGTATATGCTCAGAGGGAGATGCGTTGTTGGTTTTCCTTACAGTTTCCTCAGGAGAAATGACTGTGATAGCCTTATTGTCATGCCTTTGGGGAGCGCATGGTTTCCTTTGTTCAGCCAGTGGACTGTGGCTGGAAATGTACAGTACTATGCAATTACCATGCAGAATAACAGCAATTGTTAAAAATTGCACCAGATAAATGAATGTTATAAATGCAAATGTTGCATTTTTTTCCCATTCCCATCCTCAGGAATTAAACCATTATTTATTTTACTAAAATTATTCCATTGTGATGTAATTTGTTACTGTTTTCAAAAATGTGCCTTTTGAATTACTGCCATAAGGTACTTTGATATTAAAGCATGTGGAAATTGAATAGCACAGTTACTGTGACTGAAATGGAAAATTCTTCAAATCTGATATTCAGGCTAAGATAATATAAATCCTCATCCAGGTGTACAATTAGTTAATTACTGTAATGACATAATAAGTAACTTTACAAATGACTAACAAGTGTGAATTATTAGTTATCCTTTTTGTATAACTCCTTGCACTGGCATAAGCTATTGGGAGTTATTTCACCATAAACTCAGCTAAGCGCTACCCTGACATGACCCTCTCAGAAATCAATAGTGCCGCCTGCTGAGCGGTTTTAAGGCACAACTATGGTGTAAAACCTGCCTGTCTCTTTTATCGACAAACGCATTTTCTTCTCTTTCTTTGCACTGTGATATGTGTGTGTGTTTCTGTTGTTTATGTAAGTATATAGTGAATGTACAACTTCATCTCTTCAGCTTAAAGCAGTGCCTATGTAAAATAGGGTTTATAATCCATATATAATACCGTCCTTCTCGGTCCACATTTTCCGTTAATGGGACCCGACGGTGGGCTACAGTCAGAAACAAAGAGAAGGTCCCTGCAGCATACATTTGGATGCAGAGCCTTCTCTCTCCCTTTCAGCATAACGAATGGAGGGAATTCATCACCCAGCTTGAAATCATGACTTTTTTTATATACTTCTTTTTTTGTTATTCTTTCTATTCTTTTCAGTGCTGCACATCGTCTTATTCAAAAGCCTTCCCTGTTTATAAAGTTTCGATGTGAGATTGATGTATTTAGTCTGTCATTGTTATATGGAATTATTATATATCATCTTGGTGGAAATTGAGAGAGCAAACCGTTTGAGCTGTGTGTTTACAGTGCGTGCACAGACGTCACATGGAATAGTATTTTATGTCTACTGGTCTGTGCTTGCTCTACCCTCAAGTCCAAAGGGTTCCGGTACTGTCAAGCTGGTGTAGTGAACCTAACCCGTTTCATGGCTTGCAGGGAATAAGTGAGGCAGGAAAATGGACCAACCAGAGACCAGGAAAGGTGCAGCCATGTTTGCTGTTTTGTATATATTCTACCCACTGGTCATGTAACTAACCCTGAAAACATGTTCTAGTTGGACCTGTTTTTTCCTCTTTGTTTTTAAATTCGGAGCTGCTGAACTTGTAACTTTGAAGGCAGCAGGTAGAAGGAGTGTGGGGGAAGCTGCGGGGGTCTCTGATCTTTCTCCACAGTTCCTCTCTCTCTCTGCAGACATGAGAATGGCTCTGGTACTGAGTAATAATGAGGCTTTAGGGATGCTTTACACTACCATTAAAAGATTGTCAGGTTCCCTGCAAAATGCACTCCAGAAGAGCTTTATTGACCAGCTGCTATTTCTGCAATAGTATGTAAAGGTGTGAACATGTATACTGTGTGGTGCTGTTACATTTTATTTCTAATGTGAAATGCTGATCTAGCCACCGTACATGAGTCTTGCTGTATTGCCTTTTCTTCTTTATAGATGGCAGCCCATCAAGCACACTCCAGGGCAAGCTAGAAGCTATTTAAAGGACTGAATTTGGACCTAGTGGCTAAACACATAAAATAATTGTGTTAATATATGGCACACAATATAATGTTTGTTTAAGGTTTTATTCCTGCTAATGTATTTGCATTTTTACCTACCTGACGTACGGCTAACATTTTGACACGTCAGCACATACAATCTCCCAGTTACAAATTTTCGGTTTACCACATACATTTTTACTGGGAGCCACCTTGAAATACCCTCATACAAATGTTAATGTCTGACTGAGCAGAAGATGCCTTCTCAGGCTCCCTTCTCACTCAAAATCCATGTCCCGCTTGTCTGGTGTGCTAGGGCTATTAAATCACTTGTTCCGTTATGGAAAATGAGTTGGCAGGTCATAAAGATGAACATTAACATATGATGACATGTTAATTTTCCAATAATGGTTATGGTCATGGGGTTTTAAGACTTCTTGAAGCGCATAAACTATAAATAAATAAAAAGTTCACACAATGGCAAATAGTTTTTTTTTTCAATAGTAGCATTTGCTGAATTCAGTTATTTTCTTTTCACTGTATAAATGTTAGTTATTCTATGCTTAATACAGATACAGAACAGTATGCCTACATCCTGTATGTGAATACAGTAGAATGTGTTTTAGTGACACAACATACCTGTTTGAGCAGTATTTCACTTCCATGTCCAATTGTTTTCAAATCAGTTTGGGAATTGACACTAGACACCATGGGGCCCTACCTTTTTACCGGAGCAGAGCGGGAACACAAGCGTCTTTGCTAGTTTCAGACTGATGCAGTTGTCATTTTCCCGTCCAGCGCCAACGTTGTATAAATAGCAAAAGCACTTGCGCCCATTTAAGTGCCCGTGGGCGTGGGGGTTGGTCTAAACATGAGGTGTGGTCTAGCACATGCTGATGCATTGCTATCTTGAGGCAACAGAAAGTGATTGCGCGATTGACCAGAAAAAAACTGTCTAAAGTCATTATAAATATAGTATTGTCTATAGCAGGTGTATAACGTGTGTACAAATATGCAAATGATTACAAATTAATAGAGTACAATCTGAAATATCATTATTGTGCAACCTACATAAACATATTTTTCCAAAAATATGTTTATATTATCAGTGACAATCTAGGCCCTAGATGGTCTGTTCCAGCACTTTTACAAACCTACCGGTATAATTTCATTCTGCCTATGATGCAAGTGCGCCTGGATTTTTAAAGGGAATGTGAGATGAAACTCTAATTGTTTTATCGTATGTTACGCCCAAAACATACCATGAATAATGAAGAGATTAAGTCAACCCAATTAAGTCAACACAATTTTATCTGCCGTTAAAATTGCATGTGGATTTGGACACGCCCTAAATCCAATTTGTGCCTTGCGCTTTAGAAAGTGTGCTTAGATCGGTAAAATAGGGCCCCATGACTTAGAACACATTTACTATAGTTTACATTTACTATACTTACACTATTACCGGTATGTATTTAGACTTCTGTGCTTTATGATACATACTGTACAAGGAATAGGTCCCATTCTAAAACATGAGAAGGATAGAGCCACAAAGACAATCAATTCCTCAGCCCTGAGGACATATATTATCAACACTCACAAGTGAAGAGAGAAACTTAGCTATGACCCGATCACCGCCTGGAGATGGTTGTCAGTTGTCAGATGAGGTAGGTTTCTGGTTAAAAAAACAGCTACATATAGTACTGTATGTCTGGACACATCCAGTAAGGACTGAATCTGTGTACGGGTGATGCTGTTCAAAAACATTGTGTTGCCGTAGTTGGCCAGACATGGTTGCCAGGGACGACGCTGGAGAGCTAGTGTACGGTACTGGCAGGCCACAGACACAGCAGATGCTGCAGTTGCTGATGCAAATGTCGGGGGGAAAAATGGACAGTGGACTGAGTGGATGTCAACTGGTCTGTTATCAGGGTGTGTGGGGAATTGTTGCCTCAAGTAGGCACTTGTAGGGCGGGAGGGAGGTCTGTATAGTCTGCAGTATTAATGACTATGTACAAGAAGACCAGTATTTTAGACAATTTAATCTCTAACTGCCCATTAGACTACAGGAGAGTATTGATTCACTTTAACTCATGTCATGAGTCATCTTTGAATGGACTCGTTGAAATAACCAAAGAAGCATAGAAAAAGAGCAGTAGTGACAGAACATTTTTCTTTCGCATTAGATGATGACATCATACATAAACACATATACATTTAAATGAATATCAGGCCGGTGGTTTTCAAACTGTTGAGCAATGACCCCCTCCCACAAGAAAGTGCTGAATCATAGTTTGCAACCTGTCCATGAACATCTGAACAACCACTGAAAAATGTATTAATATGTTCATGAAATGCAGTCCACATTTTGAAATAACCACAAGCCACACTTTTACAACTGCTGGGATAAGCCACCAGACCGTATCATGCCTGTCAATCTTGTGGAATTGTTCCAGTTCTCAGTCTTCCTGAATGTCTCTGGAATTCACAGTCTTTGTTTGCTGGTGAAAATCTAAATATTTATGGTCCAGAATCATGGGAGGATGTGTTGTTCTTTATTGATCACCTTTACACTTAGTAGTATTAAATGTACTGTAAATGTATTTTGAACAAACTTCTATCTACGGATATTGCTTCACTAAGTGAGCTGAAAATGTTGTGCATTCTGAGCGAGGCCCTTGATCTTTGATATTTGAAACAAGGAATGCAATTTGACAGGAAATTGACCGTGTTGTGCTTTTTCAGGTGACAGACTTGAACCTTGCTCCCTCTTAAATACACCTTCAACTGAAAATGGGATGCAGGTTACAAACATTACTGCGAGGCAGTCTCATCCAAACGCACGGTAGTAATGGTAAACATTGGCCCTCAGAGTGATGGAATTAAAGTGGTTGAGACAAACAGACCCACTGTGGGTCAGCAGCCTGTCGGTGAATTTCCACAGTTGGGCATCAACAAGAAATTAAGCAGAACGCTGGTTGTCTCAGCAGGTTTAGGCTGCAGGACTCAAACTTGCTTGCCCACAAAAAAGGGAAGAAATATTTGCAATACTGACACCAGAAATGTTTACCTCTATAGCAACACTTGTGGGAAAGTAGATTTATTAGATGAAAGGATAACATTTTCTAATTATCACATTTGAAGATATATATATAACAATATCCCAGCTCCTTCAAAATGATGGTTCAATATCAATATTGATGCAGTATCTGCCAAGGGGATTATGAGAAGTGCATGTGTCTAAATAGTGTCTTGTTTCCCATTTCAGACCTGGGTGCCTTCAGCGGAAAGACCAGAGGGGGTGTCTCTGTGCGTGAAGGACAGGGGGTGGTGCTCATGTGTAGCCCACCTCCACACTCCCCAGGTCAGTGTTCACACCTCCGCATCATAGTTCTATGCTCCGTGCACAGCTTTGGTCAGACAGTCACCAGACTGGAGAACTTATGACTATTCCTACAGCAATCAGACAATCTGTCCATCGGAGACAGCACAACCATCAGAAGAGTATTTGGTGAATCATTCAAATTAAATGAATTAGGTGTAATTATTTCAGATAGTAGTGTAGTAAGTATGTGTGATGGCTGCAATCTGAAATCTCTCTGCAATGGTCCTCTAATGTGAGCTCTTCCATGAGCCATGAATCATCCAGGTTTTCTGTCTACATCAGCTCAGTGGCAACATTGCAGTGCACCCATGGGAATGTTTTCCTAGCGCTCTTCTCCAGCAGAGACTTCCCCTCCTCTGTGTCATCTTGTAGGACATCTAGAAAAGGGGAGGAAGTCACTGACAGCAGAGAAGATCAAGGGGTAAAAGGCCCTGACATGCTCACAATCAGGGCCTCCATAAATGGTAAATGAATGTGGAGCATGGAGAACTCACTCCTTAGACCGTCCATTAATCTCTGCACAGACATTGTCTTTCCTTTTGGTGGATGCATAATACGACCTGTTTACGTAAATTAGATCAAGACAGGTGTCATTTTGGACAACTATGACCTGTTGTATTTTAAAATGACATAGTGGAGTAGAGTAGATAGAGTATTTGGCTGAATATTTACAGTATATATATATATATATATATATATATTAGCTCAAAACAGTAAGATCAAGTGATTTACAGCAATTATACTGTATGCTGTATTCACTCCATTATTGTATTGCTTCTGATGAGAGATTATTACAGAGGCAGTTAAATTGCCACTAGAGTATAGGAACATATTTTTAACATTTAAAATATTACATATGTACTTGAACATTTTAGAAGTATTAATTTGAGCTGTACACAATATATTGTGGTTTTTATTACAAGAAAATACACACAAAAAGTTAGAATGGCAACGGCTCTTTAGGCAGTAGTATATACAATTATTAATTTAAGCAATAACACGAGAGAGAGTCCGCACGGCTGTGATTTGAACAATTCTAAATAATGTATACTTTGCAATGTATACTAGGTTAACCTTCTAGAGCACAGCGTTGCCCTCGGACAATGGAACGTTTTTTAAGTCCCACATACTATACATGTTTCTTTAAATGATTACAACCAACTAGAATGGTATAAATATGTATCAAAGAACAGTCACAGTGTTCTTTGATACACACTTTGATACACACAGTCACTATCAACCATCATTTGAAGGCGGGACTACCTTTTATGACATGGTGTGAGGAGAAAATGGTAACCCTATTTAAAATGACATTAACTGTAAGTATAAAATGTGTGTGTATAGAGGTCTGGAGAAGCCTTTTGTCAAGTTTTTGGAAGTTATATTTATTTAGCATGTTCAGAAATTCAGTTTTCCTTTCTGTTGCCTCAGGGCAACGTTGTGCGATAAGGGGTACTTTTCAAGGATGTTTTTGCTGACTGTGTTTGGGTGGTATCACATCATGCCATATATCACAACATGCATTTGTAGACAATATAATAATGTTTTATTTTATTCAGTTTCGACAGAAAGATGAAGTAAAAGAGGAATATGACTGTCTGACCGAAGATGACTATAGTATTTCCCAGACCCCTTGATGATGGAAACCCACTACCCCTCCAGTACACCCTGAATTACACATCCCCCCATTAGCCAGTGAAATTCTGTCTCCAATAGGGTTGGGTTATATACAGTAGAACTATAATGATTGTATGGCATTTATACAGTAATTATATAAATGACAATATGCAAATGGTACCATTCAACCCTAGTCATTGCTTCAAGTGAGCCCAGAGCAGCAAAACACACCTGATTCCAATGAATGGGTCATTATCAATTACTACAGAAGCCTGATAATAACTTAATCATGCAAATCAGGTGTGTTGGAGCAGGGAGACATCTACAACATGCAGGGCAGGGGTTCCCCTGGACCAGGGTTGAGGACCACTCTCATAGAATGAACCAAAATCATTTCAGAGGTGCAGTACTGTGTGTTACATCACCGACCTGAACCATATGCTTGCACAGTCTCCAATCCAGCAACACAGCTCTCCATTCAAACCCTATGGAGTGGCTCCGCCTACTCTCGTTACTGTCTATAAGATGTCCATGTTGCGACATGCATGTACTGTATTGTACAACTATGTTGTCAATTTTGTGATATGGCACATTCTTCTAATGGGGAGGAATTCTCTTGCCACCATGGATGGTACAAATTATCACAGCCCTATGGGACTCACTACATGAGACAAATATGCCTATATCAAATCAAATATGTTACAAGAGTTTTTGCCATTTTTGCTTAACGACATGGTGACATTTTTTAAAGATTTTGTGATTTTATATTGCTCTCTGGGCATTGTCTAATTATCTGAGAATTCATAGTTTTCTATACAATTCTGTACCATTGCCACACAACGCTGCCCTGAGGCAACAAAAAAGTATTTTGGGGTGGGGGGGTCCAAAAAATAAAACATTTGTTTGATCAATAAAAAGTCCCATAATGAACCAGGAAATGATGTGGAAGATGTTTATCATGTACCAGCTTTTTGTTTTATAGTGGTAAAATAAGAGGCAGTGTGACGTTTGGGAATCTACTGTATACTTAATAGCAATAGACTGTACACAATAGCTAAATCTTAGTATGCACTCATAGAAAAAGAACCCTAAGCGCTGGCTAGATTACTTTATTGTTTCCCCTAACCTTCAGATCACTGGACGTTTGAGACGTTTCAGATGCTATTGCTTGTTTTTAGGTGGATTCAAACTTGCAATAAAGGTGATCACACTCAATGTTTTGACAAAGTAAATAATACCCTTCAGCAGATACAATTACAAAAGCCCTAAAAGAATGCTGGTGAGCTCCCAAGTGTGTCTGTTAATGGCGTACACCTTTAAATAGGTTACATAAGTTTTGAATCATTGAAATGTGAACAGTTAATTATTATATTATATATTATTGATTGGGTTTGGTTTGAGTCCATGTGAGTAAAGTATGCTATTCATTGGTTACTGTATACAGTAATATAGTTCACATTATCAGATTTTCACTACACAATGATCATGGCCAAAATTATTCACAATAGCGATATTGCGATATAGAGATTTCGAAAAAAAGTTTTTTATGATAAACAGATACAGTGAATAATAATAACACTATCAGTGTAAGTAATATTTAAATGTGTGTTTTATTTGTTTTTGTTTTTTTATTCATATGAATTACACCCAAATACAAGTGTAGGAATGTGGACATATAGAGATACCATAACATTAAAGAAAATGTATATATAATGGACATGTATTGGATTATTTACATTATCCAATGTGTATTATTAACATGATATCAATATTTAATTTCAATATAACTGGAAATAATCAAAACCAATATATTGCAACATCCCTGCTCTACATCATACATGTTAAAGTTTGCCATATTTCATTTAATGTAATATATTTAATATTGTAGTATCATTCTCTGTTGAAGGACAAGCAATGTTTGACAATTAGGCTATTTGCTTAACCTTCTTATTGCGATAGAAAAGGGTTTACACACTTTGTTCTCAGATGAAATATGACCCATGTTTGAATTCAGTAGTAAATACTGAAAATAGACAAATTTTCATCAATTAAAATCTTGTATTCTGCTATGTAACTTATTATTCATCCAAAACCACAACATATGTATACCTACTATTCTATTTTATGCATGGAATTATGACTTTTGTCTTATTATCTTACTATGTACAAATCGTTGTTAGTTCAAAATTGGCACACTTGAACTATTTTATTGTTTATGATGAATAGAACAGACACATATATTATTTGACAATTAGAAGTTAATGGTAAACATATACAGTATTTCAATAAAATTGCATGTTTTTACTTTATTATGTGTTAAAATTAGCACATATTTTTACATCTGTTGTGTAATGGGTCAAAATTGATAGCATTAACTTTCTTATTATAAAAGGAGAAAAGTCAGTATTGTTCCTAAAAAGCACTATATTTTGCCAATAGTAAAATACTCCCACATGGCCAACATTTTCTTTAACCATTATATCCCTCTTATGACATGATTTTGTCATGTCCAGTCACTTGCTGTTACGGGTGGTATCATAGTAATCATAGTACCATCTATTGGATGTTCACCAATGCCAGAGCAAGGTTGAATTACGAGTCAAATATCAGCCAATGCCATTGTACGGCCAATATATATGTGAATCCCTGATGTGTGTGTGAGTGAAAGAGAGTGTGCATGGGATCATACGTGTGGATCATTCTTCTTGCATGTCACTCTGCAATCTAATTACCAATAATATTATACTATTATTATAAAGAATTATTACTATTTATTACTAAACTATTATTACTGGGCGGCAGGTAGAGCGGGGCAATAGGTGATCAAGAACTCATGCTTATTCGAACCCAAGTGTTAGGTGTCCTTGAGCAAGACACCTAACCCTAACTGCTTCCGGTGGTCAGGTGCATGGCTGACATCACCATTGGTGTATGAATGTGTGTGTGAATGGGTGAATAGTCTTCCCCTTGCTATTAGATCATCTATTACCATTGATACGTTTAAGTCTCGTCTTAAAACTCATTTATACT